>BGPR01019525.1:0-29124 GCA_013235015.1 Araneus ventricosus
AAAGCTTTTCTACTGTGTGTCTATAAGCTAAATATCATCAAGGTAAAGTTTTTTCCCTGTTTAGTAATTTATAAAGTGCAGGATAATTTTTTCTTGATTCTTGATTTCAAAATGTTTAAATTTTAGCTTAATGATACTACACATAATATTTTCTATTTACGAGGAAATTTCGTGATACAGAAAGTTAATGTTCTTGAAATGTCGAGCTAATTATTGTTAAAAATAAAATTTCTCTGTTGAAGTGCTTCTTCATCAAAGTGTTCATTGAATTCTATCGCTTTATAGAGGTTTGGGTTTTTTCATATTATAGACATCAAAGAATGTGTGCGTTCCATAAAATGATAACAGAATTCATTCAACTAAATTACAATATTAAATTCTGATGATGTTACCTGATTTAGGAGGCGCTTTTTACATGAGCCTATGTAAAGTTATTAAGACAAATAGCTAGTTTATCATGTTATATTACTTGGATGACCGTCGTCGTTAACTCTATATTATCAGTCGTGCCTCGATATGTCTCTCTTGTTCTCTCTGTCACCTTCTACGTAACTTGATGTTCTCTGGTGTTCATAGGTGGCAGCGACCTGCTGGTTGATAATTAGCTGTTGGCTCATCAACAAATCATTAACGTGATTAATGATTTGTTGGCATATTTATCTTAAACAAAAGACATAAAATCTGAAGGTAATCAATCGCATGTATGTATCTATCAATCTATTATCGGTTATCTTCTCACTAACCACTGAATGCTGAGACGAGCCGAAAGTACCAGAAGATGAGAAATAATCCAAGGAATCCATTTTGACCATTGAAATTTCGAAATTATAATTAGTTAAAAATATATTAGTTAAAAACGTCAACATGAATGAATTCAACGTGCTTCCATCTATTGGCAGATGCAATTATCTTTTTTTCCATATTATTAAACTTTAAGATCTGATGTTATTCCCTTTTTTAATTAATTTCACAGAAGCTGGTTTGTATAAGTGGTTTTATTTATATTCTTTCGTAGCGTTCTTTTGTGTTTTGACTTATTAACACTGGGGAAAAATCGTTTTCTTGCATTTTTTCCCGAGGTCTCACTTCTCTCCGCCAGAAAATATCGTATTATTCGAGATTGCCCGTGCTACGCCGGGCCACGTAGCTAGTCTTGAACTAAAAACATTAAGTGTCTGAACTTTATAGAACAACTCAAATCCTATAAATCTAATTAAATTGAAATAAATTACAGCGACTTGCCAATTCAACGTTAGATTTCAAGAAAAATTCCAGGTTCCTGAAACAGTAACTTGAAATAAAAACCAATGATAATAGCGATATATAGAAACGATATTTTTAAATCAAAGATTGAATGAGCCATGAATGTTCCAAAAATTGAATAGTTTACTATCTTGTTAAAATACTTTTATTTATAATTAATATAATATTTCATTAAGAATTTCAAGATAATTTCAGAAATTATTATTAATAAGGGAATATCGTTCAAGATACCTTAAGATTGGGAAATAATTTAACCAAATGAATTATCTGATATGTTCTTTATTGACATTATAGAGCAAATACATTTTTTTGGCATATATTCTGGTTTAACTATTTGTCTCAATTTCAATTCTTTTAATTACATTTTAAACAACTGAATTACTCAACGTTGAAACAAAGTAAAATAATATCACAAGTTCGCTAATATGGGAAAATTGTCAAAGCAATTCTTTTTTCAGCGAAGCTAATGACTTCATACGCCAACGTAACATAATTTAATGCAAATGAGTTTGCACATGCAAATTTGAAATTTTATTGACGTTAACCATAGAGGCAAAATCTTGAGCCCCTAATCGCAGAGTAATCGTGAAAAAATTAGGAACATGCATCTGAAATTATTTAGGACGACAATTTGTCCCTCACTAATTTTTCGAACTCGCTTCACTTAGTTAAAATAGCTTCTTACATAAAAACAGAAAATGATTTGAGATAGTTGGTTATAAACTAAAGAATGCATTAATTGTCCGATGAGATAAAAAATACTTGTTCGGTAATGCAATATTATACTCAAAGGTAATTAGCGATTACACTGCGATAAAATTTCTGTTCATAATATAGAAAAAAAATATCTATCCTTTAGCGTTTTATATCATATTTTAGTCATTATTCTAATCTATTGCAAAACAGCACCAGAGAAAACAATTTTAATAATGAATATTATTACTAGTTATTACTAAATAAGCGTGCAAAAACTCATACTTTCATTTGATGATGATTGCGATGTAATAATGTGGTATAGAAAGTCATCACTGAACCGTTAATAAGAAACTCATAGTTCTTAGGAACCAGAATGAGACGCACGAGAAGCTCATGACGGATAGCAAATTTACCACAAGATGTAATGCTGTTAGTATATTACTGAAGTGAATCAATTTTACTCATGTGCCAAAATGAGGTATCATGAAAAATTAATTCTAATCGAACTGAAACAAATCCTTTATTATAGAAAATCTTTAATGAAAATATTTTTTTTTATATAAACTCTGTTTTTGAAGTTTATTTCCCACAGGCATTATCACACTTAACAAAAGTGTTCTAACTTCAGCATTCTAGCAACATTCAGATAAATCGTCGAATGATAAGTTTAATATTCAACTAATTCAAAAATGAACAATATTGGACATGGTAGAATCAGATGTTTTGAGGAATTTTATAAGAAATTTCTTCATGGAAGGCGAAAATTTCCTGTTTTTAAAATAACTATACAAAATCATTTAATGAGTCGACATATAACAGTAATACACCACGTATAACAGTAATAATAGTAGCAAATTTACCGCTAAATTTAATTCTGTTAGTATATTACTGAAGTGAATCAATTTTATTCATCTGCCAAAATGAGGTATCATGAAAAAATAATTATAATCGGATTGAAACAAATCCTTTATTATAGAAAATCTTTAATGAAAATATTTTTTATATATAAACTCTGTTTTTGAAGTTTATTTCCCACAGGCATTATCACACTTAGCAAAAGTGTTCTAACTTCAGCATTCTAGCAACATTCAGATAAATCATCGAATGATAAGTTTAATATGCAACTAATTCAAAAATGAACAATATTGGACATGGTAGAATCAGATGTTTTCAGGAATTTTATAAGAAATTTCCTCATGGAAGACGAAAATTTCATGTTTTTAAATTAGCTAAAAAAATCGTTTAATGAATTGATATGTAACAGTAAAAATAGCTATAACACAATTGAGAATACGAAATTACAGAGTTGGAGGAGGGATGAATTTATATAAGTATATACAGGGTGTACACAAATAAAGTGATTCATTTCAAAATTTAATAAAAAATGACTAAAAATGTTGGAACTTTTAAATACGAGCGCATCTTTTTAGAGCAAGTTTCTTTCAGATAGGTAACGAGGCGTTACGCCGTTCTAATTTTTTTTACAGCGAGAAAATTAATTCCATACGCAATGACTACCGATCAGCAGAAACCGATGCGAGTTTTCTGGTTTCTTTTTTTAGTTTTTCTTTAATATCACGAGAACTTCAGTTTTCACTCTACATGGGAATTAGCAAATTAAAGAGCGTAAAATTCCCAACAAATACATACTTTTATTTTTCTTCGAGTTTGAATATTTTTCCAGATAATGGCTCTAAACTAATTTTCGATTTCCAGTAATTTAGGGCCCATAGACCATCGAAATGGCATGTTACCTATCTGGAAAAAAAACTTTTTGAGATGCGCTCTCATTTAAAAGAAACCGTAGTTCCAAAACTTTTAGTTTTCCTTTTATTATGTTCTGAAATGAGTTTGTGTACACCCGATATAATCAATGGATTTTTTATAATCATAGGAAATAAATATTGCCAAAAATTATATAACTTCTTCCAGAACTTCAAGGATATTAGGTGATATCCATAGGAAAGCTCTGGCACTGAGCTATAATAAGATATCATATTGTTCCAACAATTTTAGTTTTTTTTATTAAATTTTGAAATGAGTCACTTCATTTGTGTACACCCTGTAAAGTCAATCAAGAAATTTTTAAAATCAAAGCAAATAGATATTGAATAAAATCATATAACTTCTTCCAGGGATTCAAAGATATTAGGTGATATTCATAGAAACGCTCTAGCACCGAGCTATAATAGGATATCATGTTCATTCATAGGATATCATTTTTATTTCTTTCTTAATAACTTTCGAAATAAGTCACTTAATTTGTGCACACCCTGTATTTTATTCTGCAATTGAAAAACAATATGATTTCTTTTAAGTTTTCTGTATATATAGCAATTATATTTTGAATTCATCAAATTGACTCTGTAAATCTAGAGATAAGAATATAATATGCCACTATAATAAAATCTCTGTAAGATAAAAGAACCTTATTAGTTCATAATTGAGGAAAAAAATATTTGAAATACGACTTTCAGTAACGCAATTTAATGACAAATTACGGAATTCAAAGGATTTAATTAAAGTATATTAGACAATCATTTCATGCATCTTCAGATATTTTCATATATTCATTCTACAAATTGTCATATTATGCCAAACAAATTTTGAAATTAACTATCTCTTAAATAAGACGTCACTTACAGATGCGAAGTACAAGAAATACATAACTATCTCGAAGTAGCTACTTTCTCTAATAAGGTCCTCTGTATGCACATAACTTACCAAAGAAATTCAGATGTCTTGTGTCTCTTTGAGCTCTTTATTTTAAAACATGGATGTCCTATTCAAGTTGTATCTCTAAAATTTTATGATTTTCCCACAGACAACCAATGGCGAAGAGACTCGGAAGTAGGCATTTTATTTTTAGAAGAAGAAATCCCTTGCATAAAAAGCTGCTTTAATGCTTGTGCATTTTAGTTGTGATTTTAACTGCAGTAGCTTACGTTGAATGGAAATATTATTCAAATCAAGTTCAGAGCGCCTATTTCCTACTCATTTCCATCAGCTATTTACTCAAGTGAGGCAAACCTGTGATCGTAAATACAGATATAGTCGTGTGCGTCTGCTTGGGTTACTGCAAAAGATGATAAACGAAAAAATGAGTCGAAATCTTACAGAAAATAAATATGAAATGGCGATCGTGAAATAACCGTAACGATAAAAATTTTATTGCCCTGTTCTTCGTAGATACTTTAGGTAAAATATCGATTTCAAGTATTTGGCATCGTAGATATATGTCTGTTGACCGTTAGTAGATATGATCGATAGTAGGACATAGAAGATTTAAAGTTTTGATATATACCTTTAGTAAGCATTCCAGTTTGAAGCATGCTTGAAATAGAGTTATTTTTCAGTCTTGTATAAATTTGATATTTTTTGCTCCTCTGATGTTTTATGTTTAAAGGTTCGTTTCCTTTTAACGGTAACTTTGATTCTAATCTATAAACTGTAGAGAATTTAATGCTGGGTTTTCCGATTTTATAACTTCACGTTCTAAGTGAAAAGAATTCGGTAGAGCCAGCAGAAAGTAGTACACTAGCAGCCAAGTTCGGTAGCAGTACACCAAGTTTTGGTATAATCTATAGATTCTTTTTTAATTTTATCCTTGTTGTGTTTGGTAAGTAAGAATATTAGAATATTTTCACTGTATTCTATATTGTGATATCCCAGAATTTTGGAGAAATTTTGGAATTGTTATTATATTCCTATCATAACACTAGTAAATTAATTTCAGTATTGTTTCGAAAGTAATAGCGTTTGTCTTGATTGAAGAATTCAGTATTTCAATGCACAGTTTTGATTGTAGCTCATATTTGGGGCAGAATTCACAAATTAGTTTCGTGTGCAATTTAATCAATTTAAACTGATAGTATTAATGCATGGATAATAATTATTGTCATTTTATAAATTAACAGATTTTCTTCCGTGAATGCCAACTGTCAATTTTTTTCTGTTATCTTATTAATATTTACTTGATTTTAAAAACCATCACGGAACTTAAATGAAACTGGTATAATTGTAGAAATTTTAGAATGGTTAATGATTAAAAAGTTAAAGATTTAGGACATTTTGAATGTTCAAACCATATTTTTTCTGAAATATTCAAGCTTAAATATCATTTATCAAATTTTATTCTAAAATACTTGTTTTAAATCTTCGATCATTTTTTCAAGTACTATCTTTGTTGAAGGGAAATTAATGTAATTTATATGTAATTATTTCTGTTTAAATAATTTAAAAAGGAAGCTATTTCATGCCTTTTATCATCTTAAGTTTTGCTTCCTTTAAATAATATAATTATATCTTCTGAATTTGAACCTTGGAAATTTCAAACAAATTACTCTTTCATACAGTGAGAATCGCGAAACGCATTCATACTTGAGTAAAAGGGTTTTGCTCTATTTATCTTTTCTTTGATAGTTATCAAAAGTAATAAAGAAAGCAAATATATCATCTAGACTACTATAACCTAAACTTTTTAAGTGAGGATTCTTATTCAAAGAAAAAAAAATCTTTGCTCCATTTTCGTCTAAATATAAATATATGAAAGCAAATAATAATATAAATACATGAATAAATCTGAAAGAATATAGAAGCTAATTTTGAATAAAAATAGTAATTAAATTGCAGTTATTTTCAAAATTATATCAGTTTTTTAATTTTACATACATATTTTTTTATCTTTGGTAGGTAGGAAAGAGTATGACAGTTGCGCAGACAATAAGATTTTTGACAAGGAAGAATTTTTGTATGGTCATATTAAGTGACACCAACGCATTCCATAATACTATTTTCCGGAACTTTTTCTCAGATATATAGCATGCATATTTAATATAGTAAAGAATTAGTGACCCTAAAATAATTTGACCTACTCTAAACATTCTGCAATTCCAACAATACTATTAACTGCATAACATACATAACTAATACTATAATTGCATACTGCTTCAATTATACTGCTTTAGTTTAAATAAATAAATAATTAAAATATGAATAAAAATTTTTATATATGGTTTCCTTAATATTCACATTTGGGAGCATTGACCACTTCTGATTAATCTCATTACACTAGACATACCGTGGATAATAGTGATGATCAAACAGAACAATAAGTCAAAGTATTGTAAAAATTATTTTTGTAACTAATCACAGATATGGATTCAATTGAAAAGTTATGAATTTCAATGAATAAAAAATATATTTTGACTGTTTGTTTTGCCAAATTTCAAAATGCTGACCTGTTATTACCTGTGAAATGCAGTCTGATTAGGTTGGTAATCTGTGCAAGGTCAATTGTTACCTGTGCTACGTGTTTTCCTGCACATTTGTAAATACACTTTCATCTTCCATTATCTTCCGTGTTGGACTGTTTACACCATACACCCACATAAAAGTTTTTGTAACAATATTTTGCACAAAAGAGTGCAAAAGATAACATTATATAACTGTATCCTATGGGAAATACTTCGAATATAATTTTCTTTATTTGCACTCGTAATATAATCTTGTTTTCTCTCCGCATTATGCATATTTACATGAGTTGTTGCAATAAGGAAATGACCATCACTCTTCCACTGTGAAACACAACCGGTAACTTTTGGTCAAGTTTCAGATTCATTCTTTTTTAGCCCTAGTTTGTAAAAAGGTAACTTCCCTATCTCCACGGAACTCCAGATGTGTGAGTTGGTTGCGTTCTCTGTGAGCTGCTGTGTGCAATAGCCATCCAAAAATAACAACTATATTAAGTACATTTTGCAAATAAAACAAACCTCCGTTTCTTTTTGCGAATATGCGGCAATACTTTCTCACAATTTATGGAATTGATAAACCCAAGCCACCACAAAATCAAATTTATGAATAAAATTTATTTGTCCTGTGGTTAACTTTTTTTCCTATGCATAAGAATATTTTTTGCTTACCTGGATTTTAAGATGAAAATATTAAAAAATCACTACAGAATTATCATTCTGACTCTACATAAATGATTATCCGACGGATTTATAATTCTCTCCTCTCTCAGATCACAGATAAAAAAACTTTTTCCATCAAGTTTAAAGCATTAACATTTTAAAAACCGAAAAAGATTTCCTCTCCTGAATTATAAGAGAAATGTTCTTTCCATTTTACTTTCAGTGGAAACTCACAACAGATTAATTCCTTCTTTCACATAATAGTTAGTACTGGCCAATGTTCCCAATTTCGAACGCGGCACTTGAATTAATAATAGCAAATGCGTTTCGTATTTATATAATTATATTTTATATGTTACTATTAACATGCACATTTTTAACTATATTTACATATTTTTAGAAATTTTGGATTTTTGGTTTTTTCATTTTTACTGAGTTTTTAGGTTACGCACAAATTAAAATCTAAAAAAAGCCTATATTTAGGAAGTTTTGTACGTTGCCTATTATATATCTGAAACATAGTTTCTATATCAAAAAATAAAAGCTATTTTCGGCTATAATTAACATTTTTCTGAAAACAATATGAACAATATTTTATTTTTAAAGGAATTTTCAATTTGATGTTCCGAATTGGGAACATTGGCCTGTAAACGGTTGAATCACACATTTCATTTACTGACACTTTACTAGGAATAGCACTGTTATAGGAAATGTTTATAAAATTTGAAACATTTCATAACTTCCTAAATCTTTCTTCAATTCATTTTTTAAAACTAATTTAAAGAAGATAATTCAATTTCACTGCTTTTAAATCTCAAAGGCACCTGAAAAATGCACATTTTTTTATCTTCTTCGTACTCTAGCGAGAGGCATTATCTTGATACAAAAGCTAAGTGACAGATACTGTGATAAATTGCTTAAAGCAGCAGATAAACAAAGATGGGCAATACCATCCTGAATATGAGGGTTCTTTAGAGTAAAGTTAAGTGCTTTTACAAACTACCCTAAGAGCGTGTGGTGAGAAAGCAATCATTTTTGCAGGGCTACTGAGGCAATTAGTTACTTTAAGGTATTTACTTTTTCTACTGTTCTTGCAAATAATTTGCCTTTATGTAAGTCATTCCAGTATAGATAATTTATTTCAATAAAAAGAACTTAACATTTATGCGCATATATGAATCATACTAACGACAAAGTAAAAATATTATGTAGTATTTGATACATTTGAATATACGGAATCTTTTATTATTTTTTCTATTGAAATGTTTCATCAATCAAATAGCAAGCAAAAAGAAGGCAAAAGTTTTTTTCATCTTTTTACTTGAAATTAGTTTTTTGAAAATTTTGCAAATATGAAACTTCTTATTTTTTCACAATGTCCCAGGACGCTTGGAAATATGTTAGTATCTTATAAAGATATGCGAAATTTGAGATTCCTTTAAAAATGTCTAAAAACATATAACTACAAAAATAATAAGTACATTAAACATATAAGTATATGAAAAAATGCATCTTCAGATTTGTGGAATCAGAAACATTTTATTATTGTATTAATTCTGCACCAACAAAATCATTCAATCTACCAGCCTATATTTCGTTTTAAAAATGACTATATTTATTACTTTATTTGACAATAATGACTTTATTTATAACTATAATTTATTTTTAAAAAATTTAGAAACATTTCTACATTTTATGTGTAAAAACAATTAAAATGTTTTTATAAAAGCTTTTGTTGAATGTTATAATGGGAGTATATGATGAACTTTCCTAAAATAAATATATTTGGTTTATATTAATTTCAGCTAAACTTCTGTAAGAAATTATAATCCCATACGAAAAATATGCATTATTATTTTCAGATGTCTTTCTATAAATTTCATTTCATTCATTTAAAATCCATATCACCAATAGAATTGATTCTGAACCCATAACGAACTCTTATATTTCACCTGGGTTATAATTAAGTTCATAAATTATTTTCTCTTCTACCATCAGCATTTATAGAATTTTCCTTCTGCCTTTTCTAAATTCCGAAGATAAAATGAAGCTGATTTCTGACATAAATTATGTTTATACTTAAGGTGTTTATAGTTGTTTCGATTTATTTGAAAACAGTTTATACAATAAAAAATATTTTCCTTCATCTCCAATACAGTTTTCATGCAATGAATAAAAACAACATTTCAAAGCACCAAACTTTATCGTTGTTGCTGCCAATATATTTTTATTGTAAAATTAAAATATTTTTAAAATATAATATGATAATAAATAATATAATTATTGCGAAGTTAAAATTTAGTTTCATTTAGCTGTGGCATTCTTTAGTCTTTAGTCTTTATAGTTTAATTTTCTTTAGTTAATTTATTAGTTTTCTATTTAGTTTTTAGTGCATTATCAGGTTAAATTCACAATATCTTCCATAATTGATTTATGTGTTTCATATTTGTATCTCATGTCAAGTATTTTATTAAAAAATGAAAATAAATGCGCTTACAACTACTACTGCATTTTTACATTTGTTTCATAAAAAGCGTTGACAACCCAAGATGATTTAGCTTCGTCTTTCACCAGAAGAAACTGAAATGTCAGTTTAATTCACTAAAACTATTGAATTTTTAAGACTGTAAAGGACAACTAAAAAAAGAAGGGAAAATAAGGAAGGAAAGAAGAAAGAAGCAAAAAGAAATAAGAAGTCAATTTTTAAAAAAAATATAATGAAAAATAACGACAGCTCTTGGAAAGAAAAGAACAGAAGTTGTTAAGAGTACTTTTATATGAATTCTGACATGGCGTTTTCTTCTTTCTAGACTCTTTTATGCTGGGCATTTTTATTTACAAAAATTGTTTTTTAAATGCCATGCATACGTACTTTCATTTCCTTAAAGCAGTATTGTGTTACTTTACATTTTTAAAGAAATCTCACAGTAGTTCAATCCTTTAATGTTTTTTTAAACTAAACGTGTTTCCATTTAGAAAAAAATAAAGTCAACACTTATTTTACTTCGCGAAATGTCTATTTATGAAAGAAAATGATCATTTTCTGCTTAATTAAGATGTGCTTGCATTTAATTGTATTCTTAAAACAATATTTATCCATGAGGAAATAACATATAGGACAAAACACGAGAGTATTTAACTCTTTAAGACCGAGCCTGTAGGATCGTGCGGGTTGGACATTACTAGCATTTCTACTTCCTGTATACTTAAATGTAATAGCGACTTTTTTGATTTCCAGAACATCAGTAGTATCTCTTTTTCTTTTAAAAAAGTAAAGCCAGTCCATATTTCAACAATAGTTTAGTTCAATCTGTTGGTAACAAATGCGCGCTAAAGATTTGAATTACTTATCTGTCGTAATTAGGTAATTATTAATACATTTTTAATTGCTTAGATACCAATTGTTAATTTAATAATGAAATATACGAAAAGTAGAAAATATGATAATTAAGAGTAAATTTTTTCCCGTTGGACGCAATATTCAGTTACCCGCAGCATCGTGAGGGTTCGGCTTTAAGCGCTGAAAGGTGCACTATATTCTTTTGAGACCCAAAGCTATATTTTTCGACAAATTTTCACAAAAATCGAGATTAATACTCTTGATAGTATTATATAACACTATATATAATTAATTTTATTAATTTTATATAAATTAATCTCATAATTAAAAAAATTATTTAATGTAATTGATTAATATAATAAATTATGCATTATTCATAGATAACAGCAAGGGACCATTCAATGCATTGGGCAATGAGATTTCAGGGCTTTGACTGGTAAGAAAGATTTTTTGAAATAAAGCACGAATATCCATAAAAATTCTCGTGGTATCACAACAAAATATAATTTTTTTTCTTAAAAAATTACCTGTCTGATGTCATATCACTTGACAATAAAATCATTTACACGTGAAGAATTTTTTTCTACTTCTCGCTTTTTCACAAGAAGGTGGGACGACATATGTATCAACTTCCCTCAAAGGTCTTAAGTATTCCCCGAGACCCTTTAGCTACTCGTATTCTTGTTTGCTATTTCTCTGTTACATATGGAGCATAAAATTGGTCACTTAGCACATTTTCTACAAGAACCTTGAAAGAATGTTCATCTCTGTTATTACAATTAAATTTTTTCCCACTATCATCACTCAATTCTGCAAGATCTTCCATAGTAACCACTTGAAAGCTTCGGAACAAAGCAGGCAAGTTTCTTTCTACATGGTTCAGTAGTGGGGAAGCAAGAATACTTTGTTGTCGGTATATTCAGTTCCGAACAAAAAACTACGTATAAGATAAATTTACACTAATTTGAGCAAAAAGTAGATCAGGAAATACTCCGCCAGTCCTAAATTATCTTAAGAAATGGTGCGCGGTGCCTCCTTGAATATATTCAGTATCAGGAACGAATTTATACACAATAGATATTGCCCGAGGAAAGAGGGGTAGAACTTCTAAAGAATAGGTGAAAGTCATTTGAAGGGGACTTTAGGACATTCCGAGAAGACGCTGCTATTTAAGCTTAACTTAATTGTAACTTTAAAGAAAATTACAGTTACATGTTATGTAATAGGAAATTATTTGGGAAAAAAACAATGAAATGTGAGAATGAGTAATTTTCTCAAATTAATTTTTTTTCTGTAAAATTATTTACCTTCATGTTTTATGCTTCGGCAGGTTTAAAACATGTATAGTTTATCTTCCTCTTGACATCTTTGTGGATGCTGAAAAAAGAATAATTCAAGCTGTCAGTTCCTTAAAATAAAAATTAAATCCCAAAATTATATTGTTTGCTAAAGTTAGCAATTACAGGAATTATTAAAATAAGCTTCTAAGCAGGTGTGAGCTAAATTTCATTGGTCAGCAGGTAGAGAAATCTGCATAAAGCATTAATATATGTGAACCTACATCTATTAGATGAACTCATTAAAGGTAATGAATTATCAATACATATAAAGACATTTTAAGACTCTAGTTATTTCACTTATAATAACACCAAACCGTGTTACTGAAAAATTTCGCTGATGTTAAGAAACGTTAGTAATAGTCGACGGACTGCGAATGAACATATTCAATAAAAGATAGTAAGTCGTTCGAAATGTGTTGAAATTTTAAAGAATTTTAGTGTGCACAGTATATCCACTTCAGAATGTGGTTGTAGTATTCGTAACGAATAAAAAATATATATTTGTAGAATTATTAAAATATTTGAAGAAAAGAAATTAATTAGATAAAAAATCGTTTGGTTTTAAAAAAATAATTTAAAAATATCGTTTGGCTGTAAAAGAAATGGATAAAAAAATCGGTTGGCATTAATTCTTTTCTAAAGGTTACAAAAATAGAGTAGCAACGATATAGTTGTCTTTTGCTAAAGTTGCTTAGCAACGAAGAATAATAATTATAACTGAACATTGAATTCGATGTCAGTGAGTGATGTAACGTTTATGACGTAAGTGTAAGTGTTTGGTCTACATGTTTGTACCGTGGAAGAGTTCCAATAATCATATTATTTTTGATAAAGAAGGCTCCACGATTCTTCATGCTATGCTGAAATACATCACAGTGCCGAAGTTACAAAACTTATGCATACGCCTGTAGAATACCGAGCGAGCATCACACAACTAAAATAAGGCCGCTGGGATTGACTGCTTACAGCGCCATCAAGCATTCTAGATGCACATTCTACAAGTCACCATTGAGTAGAATGGTTAGAACACTCAGACAAACTGCTGGCCGAAGTCTCATGGAAATAATTCTATTCCACAAGTGTCAAGCATTATAACTGCAACTGATTTGTACACACAAATATGTATGCTCCAAATCGAGTTAACAGTATCTTTAATGAATTCCGAACCAGTGGAGCATCACAATATTCTGCGACTAGTATAGTAGATGCATATTGCACGCCTGCATAATATTTGATGATCTAAATTGCATAATTACTTCCGTCACACAATAATTTGTGCAGAACCAGGAACCCATTCCTATTCTCAACATATCATGAAAAGCCATCGATTTCGGCTGCTACAGTAATTGTAAGGGTAGGTTTCAAGTTCTTACGCCTCAAAGAAGATTCGAGAATGTTTTATAATAGTCGTAGTGTAGCATCGACCTTCCAAAGAGATATAGATTCAATCCATGTTTTCAAGAAAAATTCCAAGATAATGGATGACAACTGCATTTACTGTGATTAAGATGCATTTTAAAATCTGCGATAGAAAATAAAACATAGCCCAAAAAACCCAACAAAAATTGCTGAAAAGAGGAGTTGTCACAAAACCGAAAAGGGAAAATCAATTTTAATGCTAAGAGTGAAAATAAGATTTATTTCCTTACACTCCTGTGATATCTGCAGTTATCTGAGAGGATGTCTACATTTTTTCTGAGTCTGCAGCATTTATATATCGGGTAAAGTTGCAATGATGTTCTTCTTTCTTATTTTTCACATATGTAACATAGACAGAAAAATATACGACTATCAGTGGCGTAATCCAGGCATATTTCTAAAGGGAAACACTTTTCAATACATAAAATAAGGCTACTGATAACATAACGTCAAACATACGTAACATAACGACATAACGCATAAAATAAAGCCGCCCCATACACCTGATGCCTATAACCACAGAGGTTATTTTACCAATTTATTCCATAAATTGATAGCCAGACGTTGTCTGTTTGTAATGATAATCATATGAGTTCTCTGCTCATATTTGTCTAAGAATAGGCACGGTAGTTGATTGGTTGGCTATGTGGATTTTAACCTTACAACGATCATTTTTGGCGCAACGACATCAAACATTTCGTTAACACATATCCTAGGTGATAAAAAACATAGGCACAAAATGGTATACAGAGGGCATGAAAATGCATGGAAGAGGCATTGTAAATTTATGGTTACCTACTTCGAGGAACGGTAGTCATTCTTCACAGATTATATAACGTTAATTCGTTGTACCTAATTGACGAATGAATTTCTAGCAAGCGAGAGTATGCGACTCATAAAGTAGTCTTCGATACGCCATGTGTGGGATGCGCTTGGCCGGAAAATATTTTCGTTTATGACTGACCAACGACTATTTTAAAGATAAGAAGTATATTCAATATATGTTGTTCAGACAAATGATATAAAATAATGCAATAAAAGATATTTAAAAACTAACAGCAAACATCACAAATCAGATTTGATTCGTTCGTAGCCAGCAAGTTAAAAATTTTAAACTTTACTTAAAAGGACAAAGTCATAAAGCGTTTGAAAAATAAGTGAAAGTTAGCTATGCATTTAATGAAGTGATTTTATAATGTACCAAATGGTTTGACAAAGGTTTTGTATTGTGAACGCATATAATTGCAAAACATCCATTGAAAATTGCTGATTTTACAGTTAAACATAAGAAATATAAGCTTTGAAGCTTATTCTCATAAACTAAGAGGTTAATTTCCCCAACTCAGTCGGTTTCAGAAAGTACAGATGATTTTTATTGTAGCAGCAAAAAATGTCGAAAAAGCTCAATTTGTTTGTCTGATTGTAAGGCTCTATGATTTACTTAGCAATTTAGGAACAATAAATGCACAGGTAAATATCTTAATCAATATTTAACAGAAGATAAAAGGAAGTGTATTCATACGAAATTGACAGGCAAAAAATTTAAATAATGAAGTTAAGGGAAAAATTCTTAAAAATTTGACTGCAAACGGAAGAAATAAAAATATAAATTCCAATGCAAAAAGTGTGTTTTCAAAGGAAAACTTAAAATGTAAATGTAACTATCCAATTACCAAGGCAGGGAAAAAAGTTAAATTATTCGTATACGAAAGTTCATTAGCTTTTAAAGATGAATTTCGACTTTTTTACGGCGTGTTTCTTCAAATAAAGGAATTTACTATAGTAGTGAAAAAGGTTAATGATTAAAATTTAGCGCAGAATTGTTGATTATCTTTTAACATGAATTTTAGGAATTATTTTTTTCAGCATCCGCTAACGCAAACGATTTAAGCTATATACACAAGTTAGAGTAAATTTGCTTAAGTTAAATTTTTTTAAGTCCTTTAATGCAACGAAAATTGATAATTTAATTTAGCAGCTACAGCGTAACGGGTATAAAACTTTATGATAACCCATACACATGTATTCCATTCACATTAAAGGGTCTCTTCGTTGACGATGTTCTAATATTTTGTCTTGTAAAATGGATCCCACTAAAATCTAAGTGCTTGTCTTGGTATTGAAAAGAAACTTTTAAATTTCAGCAGAAGGAAAACTTTTACTCTGCTGCGGTCGCCTTAATTGAAAATTCTTCAAATCCCGCCAAACTGCTTGGATGGCACATTTTTCCCACTCGCCTCTCTTTTTCCGATGCAGTTAGCGTATGCATGTGTGTCGGCCTCCCCATTCCTGCCTTTGTTATTCCAGTCTCCATCCTTCTTTATGGTAAGAGTGGGGCGACGGTTTCATTTTTCAAACCTCGAGTTGACGGCTTCCAAATATTATTATTATTTATAGTAAGAAGAGAGGGGCAGTTTTTCTTCTTCCGTTTCTTCCATACCACGAGATATGTGTTTTTCTTCTTTGTTTTACTCCGGATTTATTTTAATTTTCTAAACTTTCTAGAATGGTTTCTATTGTCTTCCCTAGTGCCAGAAAACTTAAATTTACGTTAGGGTATACACCAATTTTTACTTAAATATGAATTTTCTTCTTTCTTGAATTGTTACTTGATACTAACAGCGTTTTCGAATCCGTTGCCAGCATACCAGAATTATCACTCTGAGCAATGAAACAATAAAGCTTTTCTACTGTGTGTCTATAAGCTAAATATCATCAAGGTAAAGTTTTTTCCCTGTTTAGTAATTTATAAAGTGCAGGATAATTTTTTCTTGATTCTTGATTTCAAAATGTTTAAATTTTAGCTTAATGATACTACACATAATATTTTCTATTTACGAGGAAATTTCGTGATACAGAAAGTTAATGTTCTTGAAATGTCGAGCTAATTATTGTTAAAAATAAAATTTCTCTGTTGAAGTGCTTCTTCATCAAAGTGTTCATTGAATTCTATCGCTTTATAGAGGTTTGGGTTTTTTCATATTATAGACATCAAAGAATGTGTGCGTTCCATAAAATGATAACAGAATTCATTCAACTAAATTACAATATTAAATTCTGATGATGTTACCTGATTTAGGAGGCGCTTTTTACATGAGCCTATGTAAAGTTATTAAGACAAATAGCTAGTTTATCATGTTATATTACTTGGATGACCGTCGTCGTTAACTCTATATTATCAGTCGTGCCTCGATATGTCTCTCTTGTTCTCTCTGTCACCTTCTACGTAACTTGATGTTCTCTGGTGTTCATAGGTGGCAGCGACCTGCTGGTTGATAATTAGCTGTTGGCTCATCAACAAATCATTAACGTGATTAATGATTTGTTGGCATATTTATCTTAAACAAAAGACATAAAATCTGAAGGTAATCAATCGCATGTATGTATCTATCAATCTATTATCGGTTATCTTCTCACTAACCACTGAATGCTGAGACGAGCCGAAAGTACCAGAAGATGAGAAATAATCCAAGGAATCCATTTTGACCATTGAAATTTCGAAATTATAATTAGTTAAAAATATATTAGTTAAAAACGTCAACATGAATGAATTCAACGTGCTTCCATCTATTGGCAGATGCAATTATCTTTTTTTCCATATTATTAAACTTTAAGATCTGATGTTATTCCCTTTTTTAATTAATTTCACAGAAGCTGGTTTGTATAAGTGGTTTTATTTATATTCTTTCGTAGCGTTCTTTTGTGTTTTGACTTATTAACACTGGGGAAAAATCGTTTTCTTGCATTTTTTCCCGAGGTCTCACTTCTCTCCGCCAGAAAATATCGTATTATTCGAGATTGCCCGTGCTACGCCGGGCCACGTAGCTAGTCTTGAACTAAAAACATTAAGTGTCTGAACTTTATAGAACAACTCAAATCCTATAAATCTAATTAAATTGAAATAAATTACAGCGACTTGCCAATTCAACGTTAGATTTCAAGAAAAATTCCAGGTTCCTGAAACAGTAACTTGAAATAAAAACCAATGATAATAGCGATATATAGAAACGATATTTTTAAATCAAAGATTGAATGAGCCATGAATGTTCCAAAAATTGAATAGTTTACTATCTTGTTAAAATACTTTTATTTATAATTAATATAATATTTCATTAAGAATTTCAAGATAATTTCAGAAATTATTATTAATAAGGGAATATCGTTCAAGATACCTTAAGATTGGGAAATAATTTAACCAAATGAATTATCTGATATGTTCTTTATTGACATTATAGAGCAAATACATTTTTTTGGCATATATTCTGGTTTAACTATTTGTCTCAATTTCAATTCTTTTAATTACATTTTAAACAACTGAATTACTCAACGTTGAAACAAAGTAAAATAATATCACAAGTTCGCTAATATGGGAAAATTGTCAAAGCAATTCTTTTTTCAGCGAAGCTAATGACTTCATACGCCAACGTAACATAATTTAATGCAAATGAGTTTGCACATGCAAATTTGAAATTTTATTGACGTTAACCATAGAGGCAAAATCTTGAGCCCCTAATCGCAGAGTAATCGTGAAAAAATTAGGAACATGCATCTGAAATTATTTAGGACGACAATTTGTCCCTCACTAATTTTTCGAACTCGCTTCACTTAGTTAAAATAGCTTCTTACATAAAAACAGAAAATGATTTGAGATAGTTGGTTATAAACTAAAGAATGCATTAATTGTCCGATGAGATAAAAAATACTTGTTCGGTAATGCAATATTATACTCAAAGGTAATTAGCGATTACACTGCGATAAAATTTCTGTTCATAATATAGAAAAAAAATATCTATCCTTTAGCGTTTTATATCATATTTTAGTCATTATTCTAATCTATTGCAAAACAGCACCAGAGAAAACAATTTTAATAATGAATATTATTACTAGTTATTACTAAATAAGCGTGCAAAAACTCATACTTTCATTTGATGATGATTGCGATGTAATAATGTGGTATAGAAAGTCATCACTGAACCGTTAATAAGAAACTCATAGTTCTTAGGAACCAGAATGAGACGCACGAGAAGCTCATGACGGATAGCAAATTTACCACAAGATGTAATGCTGTTAGTATATTACTGAAGTGAATCAATTTTACTCATGTGCCAAAATGAGGTATCATGAAAAATTAATTCTAATCGAACTGAAACAAATCCTTTATTATAGAAAATCTTTAATGAAAATATTTTTTTTTATATAAACTCTGTTTTTGAAGTTTATTTCCCACAGGCATTATCACACTTAACAAAAGTGTTCTAACTTCAGCATTCTAGCAACATTCAGATAAATCGTCGAATGATAAGTTTAATATTCAACTAATTCAAAAATGAACAATATTGGACATGGTAGAATCAGATGTTTTGAGGAATTTTATAAGAAATTTCTTCATGGAAGGCGAAAATTTCCTGTTTTTAAAATAACTATACAAAATCATTTAATGAGTCGACATATAACAGTAATACACCACGTATAACAGTAATAATAGTAGCAAATTTACCGCTAAATTTAATTCTGTTAGTATATTACTGAAGTGAATCAATTTTATTCATCTGCCAAAATGAGGTATCATGAAAAAATAATTATAATCGGATTGAAACAAATCCTTTATTATAGAAAATCTTTAATGAAAATATTTTTTATATATAAACTCTGTTTTTGAAGTTTATTTCCCACAGGCATTATCACACTTAGCAAAAGTGTTCTAACTTCAGCATTCTAGCAACATTCAGATAAATCATCGAATGATAAGTTTAATATGCAACTAATTCAAAAATGAACAATATTGGACATGGTAGAATCAGATGTTTTCAGGAATTTTATAAGAAATTTCCTCATGGAAGACGAAAATTTCATGTTTTTAAATTAGCTAAAAAAATCGTTTAATGAATTGATATGTAACAGTAAAAATAGCTATAACACAATTGAGAATACGAAATTACAGAGTTGGAGGAGGGATGAATTTATATAAGTATATACAGGGTGTACACAAATAAAGTGATTCATTTCAAAATTTAATAAAAAATGACTAAAAATGTTGGAACTTTTAAATACGAGCGCATCTTTTTAGAGCAAGTTTCTTTCAGATAGGTAACGAGGCGTTACGCCGTTCTAATTTTTTTTACAGCGAGAAAATTAATTCCATACGCAATGACTACCGATCAGCAGAAACCGATGCGAGTTTTCTGGTTTCTTTTTTTAGTTTTTCTTTAATATCACGAGAACTTCAGTTTTCACTCTACATGGGAATTAGCAAATTAAAGAGCGTAAAATTCCCAACAAATACATACTTTTATTTTTCTTCGAGTTTGAATATTTTTCCAGATAATGGCTCTAAACTAATTTTCGATTTCCAGTAATTTAGGGCCCATAGACCATCGAAATGGCATGTTACCTATCTGGAAAAAAAACTTTTTGAGATGCGCTCTCATTTAAAAGAAACCGTAGTTCCAAAACTTTTAGTTTTCCTTTTATTATGTTCTGAAATGAGTTTGTGTACACCCGATATAATCAATGGATTTTTTATAATCATAGGAAATAAATATTGCCAAAAATTATATAACTTCTTCCAGAACTTCAAGGATATTAGGTGATATCCATAGGAAAGCTCTGGCACTGAGCTATAATAAGATATCATATTGTTCCAACAATTTTAGTTTTTTTTATTAAATTTTGAAATGAGTCACTTCATTTGTGTACACCCTGTAAAGTCAATCAAGAAATTTTTAAAATCAAAGCAAATAGATATTGAATAAAATCATATAACTTCTTCCAGGGATTCAAAGATATTAGGTGATATTCATAGAAACGCTCTAGCACCGAGCTATAATAGGATATCATGTTCATTCATAGGATATCATTTTTATTTCTTTCTTAATAACTTTCGAAATAAGTCACTTAATTTGTGCACACCCTGTATTTTATTCTGCAATTGAAAAACAATATGATTTCTTTTAAGTTTTCTGTATATATAGCAATTATATTTTGAATTCATCAAATTGACTCTGTAAATCTAGAGATAAGAATATAATATGCCACTATAATAAAATCTCTGTAAGATAAAAGAACCTTATTAGTTCATAATTGAGGAAAAAAATATTTGAAATACGACTTTCAGTAACGCAATTTAATGACAAATTACGGAATTCAAAGGATTTAATTAAAGTATATTAGACAATCATTTCATGCATCTTCAGATATTTTCATATATTCATTCTACAAATTGTCATATTATGCCAAACAAATTTTGAAATTAACTATCTCTTAAATAAGACGTCACTTACAGATGCGAAGTACAAGAAATACATAACTATCTCGAAGTAGCTACTTTCTCTAATAAGGTCCTCTGTATGCACATAACTTACCAAAGAAATTCAGATGTCTTGTGTCTCTTTGAGCTCTTTATTTTAAAACATGGATGTCCTATTCAAGTTGTATCTCTAAAATTTTATGATTTTCCCACAGACAACCAATGGCGAAGAGACTCGGAAGTAGGCATTTTATTTTTAGAAGAAGAAATCCCTTGCATAAAAAGCTGCTTTAATGCTTGTGCATTTCAGTTGTGATTTTAACTGCAGTAGCTTACGTTGAATGGAAATATTATTCAAATCAAGTTCAGAGCGCCTATTTCCTACTCATTTCCATCAGCTATTTACTCAAGTGAGGCAAACCTGTGATCGTAAATATAGATATAGTCGTGTGCGTCTGCTTGGGTTACTGCAAAAGATGATAAACGAAAAAATGAGTCGAAATCTTACAGAAAATAAATATGAAATGGCGATCGTGAAATAACCGTAACGATAAAAATTTTATTGCCCTGTTCTTCGTAGATACTTTAGGTAAAATATCGATTTCAAGTATTTGGTATCGTAGATATATGTCTGTTGACCGTTAGTAGATATGATCGATAGTAGGACATAGAAGATTTAAAGTTTTGATATATACCTTTAGTAAGCATTCCAGTTTGAAGCATGCTTGAGATAGAGCTATTTTTCAGTCTTGTATAAATTTGATATTTTTTGCTCCTCTGATGTTTTATGTTTAAAGGTTCGTTTCCTTTTAACGGTAACTTTGATTCTAATCTATAAACTGTAGAGAATTTAATGCTGGGTTTTCCGATTTTATAACTTCACGTTCTAAGTGAAAAGAATTCGGTAGAGCCAGCAGAAAGTAGTACACTAGCAGCCAAGTTCGGTAGCAGTACACCAAGTTTTGGTATAATCTATAGATTCTTTTTTAATTTTATCCTTGTTGTGTTTGGTAAGTAAGAATATTAGAATATTTTCACTGTATTCTATATTGTGATATCCCAGAATTTTGGAGAAATTTTGGAATTGTTATTATATTCCTATCATAACACTAGTAAATTAATTTCAGTATTGTTTCGAAAGTAATAGCGTTTGTCTTGATTGAAGAATTCAGTATTTCAATGCACAGTTTTGATTGTAGCTCATATTTGGGGCAGAATTCACAAATTAGTTTCGTGTGCAATTTAATCAATTTAAACTGATAGTATTAATGCATGGATAATAATTATTGTCATTTTATAAATTAACAGATTTTCTTCCGTGAATGCCAACTGTCAATTTTTTTCTGTTATCTTATTAATATTTACTTGATTTTAAAAACCATCACGGAACTTAAATGAAACTGGTATAATTGTAGAAATTTTAGAATGGTTAATGATTAAAAAGTTAAAGATTTAGGACATTTTGAATGTTCAAACCATATTTTTTCTGAAATATTCAAGCTTAAATATCATTTATCAAATTTTATTCTAAAATACTTGTTTTAAATCTTCGATCATTTTTTCAAGTACTATCTTTGTTGAAGGGAAATTAATGTAATTTATATGTAATTATTTCTGTTTAAATAATTTAAAAAGGAAGCTATTTCATGCCTTTTATCATCTTAAGTTTTGCTTCCTTTAAATAATATAATTATATCTTCTGAATTTGAACCTTGGAAATTTCAAACAAATTACTCTTTCATACAGTGAGAATCGCGAAACGCATTCATACTTGAGTAAAAGGGTTTTGCTCTATTTATCTTTTCTTTGATAGTTATCAAAAGTAATAAAGAAAGCAAATATATCATCTAGACTACTATAACCTAAACTTTTTAAGTGAGGATTCTTATTCAAAGAAAAAAAAATCTTTGCTCCATTTTCGTCTAAATATAAATATATGAAAGCAAATAATAATATAAATACATGAATAAATCTGAAAGAATATAGAAGCTAATTTTGAATAAAAATAGTAATTAAATTGCAGTTATTTTCAAAATTATATCAGTTTTTTAATTTTACATACATATTTTTTTATCTTTGGTAGGTAGGAAAGAGTATGACAGTTGCGCAGACAATAAGATTTTTGACAAGGAAGAATTTTTGTATGGTCATATTAAGTGACACCAACGCATTCCATAATACTATTTTCCGGAACTTTTTCTCAGATATATAGCATGCATATTTAATATAGTAAAGAATTAGTGACCCTAAAATAATTTGACCTACTCTAAACATTCTGCAATTCCAACAATACTATTAACTGCATAACATACATAACTAATACTATAATTGCATACTGCTTCAATTATACTGCTTTAGTTTAAATAAATAAATAATTAAAATATGAATAAAAATTTTTATATATGGTTTCCTTAATATTCACATTTGGGAGCATTGACCACTTCTGATTAATCTCATTACACTAGACATACCGTGGATAATAGTGATGATCAAACAGAACAATAAGTCAAAGTATTGTAAAAATTATTTTTGTAACTAATCACAGATATGGATTCAATTGAAAAGTTATGAATTTCAATGAATAAAAAATATATTTTGACTGTTTGTTTTGCCAAATTTCAAAATGCTGACCTGTTATTACCTGTGAAATGCAGTCTGATTAGGTTGGTAATCTGTGCAAGGTCAATTGTTACCTGTGCTACGTGTTTTCCTGCACATTTGTAAATACACTTTCATCTTCCATTATCTTCCGTGTTGGACTGTTTACACCATACACCCACATAAAAGTTTTTGTAACAATATTTTGCACAAAAGAGTGCAAAAGATAACATTATATAACTGTATCCTATGGGAAATACTTCGAATATAATTTTCTTTATTTGCACTCGTAATATAATCTTGTTTTCTCTCCGCATTATGCATATTTACATGAGTTGTTGCAATAAGGAAATGACCATCACTCTTCCACTGTGAAACACAACCGGTAACTTTTGGTCAAGTTTCAGATTCATTCTTTTTTAGCCCTAGTTTGTAAAAAGGTAACTTCCCTATCTCCACGGAACTCCAGATGTGTGAGTTGGTTGCGTTCTCTGTGAGCTGCTGTGTGCAATAGCCATCCAAAAATAACAACTATATTAAGTACATTTTGCAAATAAAACAAACCTCCGTTTCTTTTTGCGAATATGCGGCAATACTTTCTCACAATTTATGGAATTGATAAACCCAAGCCACCACAAAATCAAATTTATGAATAAAATTTATTTGTCCTGTGGTTAACTTTTTTTCCTATGCATAAGAATATTTTTTGCTTACCTGGATTTTAAGATGAAAATATTAAAAAATCACTACAGAATTATCATTCTGACTCTACATAAATGATTATCCGACGGATTTATAATTCTCTCCTCTCTCAGATCACAGATAAAAAAACTTTTTCCATCAAGTTTAAAGCATTAACATTTTAAAAACCGAAAAAGATTTCCTCTCCTGAATTATAAGAGAAATGTTCTTTCCATTTTACTTTCAGTGGAAACTCACAACAGATTAATTCCTTCTTTCACATAATAGTTAGTACTGGCCAATGTTCCCAATTTCGAACGCGGCACTTGAATTAATAATAGCAAATGCGTTTCGTATTTATATAATTATATTTTATATGTTACTATTAACATGCACAT
Source organism: Araneus ventricosus (assembly GCA_013235015.1). Classification (NCBI taxonomy): domain Eukaryota; kingdom Metazoa; phylum Arthropoda; class Arachnida; order Araneae; family Araneidae; genus Araneus; species Araneus ventricosus. The sequence continues at coordinate 24,894 of BGPR01019525.1, forward strand.
TTTTAACTATATTTACATATTTTTAGAAATTTTGGATTTTTGGTTTTTTCATTTTTACTGAGTTTTTAGGTTACGCACAAATTAAAATCTAAAAAAAGCCTATATTTAGGAAGTTTTGTACGTTGCCTATTATATATCTGAAACATAGTTTCTATATCAAAAAATAAAAGCTATTTTCGGCTATAATTAACATTTTTCTGAAAACAATATGAACAATATTTTATTTTTAAAGGAATTTTCAATTTGATGTTCCGAATTGGGAACATTGGCCTGTAAACGGTTGAATCACACATTTCATTTACTGACACTTTACTAGGAATAGCACTGTTATAGGAAATGTTTATAAAATTTGAAACATTTCATAACTTCCTAAATCTTTCTTCAATTCATTTTTTAAAACTAATTTAAAGAAGATAATTCAATTTCACTGCTTTTAAATCTCAAAGGCACCTGAAAAATGCACATTTTTTTATCTTCTTCGTACTCTAGCGAGAGGCATTATCTTGATACAAAAGCTAAGTGACAGATACTGTGATAAATTGCTTAAAGCAGCAGATAAACAAAGATGGGCAATACCATCCTGAATATGAGGGTTCTTTAGAGTAAAGTTAAGTGCTTTTACAAACTACCCTAAGAGCGTGTGGTGAGAAAGCAATCATTTTTGCAGGGCTACTGAGGCAATTAGTTACTTTAAGGTATTTACTTTTTCTACTGTTCTTGCAAATAATTTGCCTTTATGTAAGTCATTCCAGTATAGATAATTTATTTCAATAAAAAGAACTTAACATTTATGCGCATATATGAATCATACTAACGACAAAGTAAAAATATTATGTAGTATTTGATACATTTGAATATACGGAATCTTTTATTATTTTTTCTATTGAAATGTTTCATCAATCAAATAGCAAGCAAAAAGAAGGCAAAAGTTTTTTTCATCTTTTTACTTGAAATTAGTTTTTTGAAAATTTTGCAAATATGAAACTTCTTATTTTTTCACAATGTCCCAGGACGCTTGGAAATATGTTAGTATCTTATAAAGATATGCGAAATTTGAGATTCCTTTAAAAATGTCTAAAAACATATAACTACAAAAATAATAAGTACATTAAACATATAAGTATATGAAAAAATGCATCTTCAGATTTGTGGAATCAGAAACATTTTATTATTGTATTAATTCTGCACCAACAAAATCATTCAATCTACCAGCCTATATTTCGTTTTAAAAATGACTATATTTATTACTTTATTTGACAATAATGACTTTATTTATAACTATAATTTATTTTTAAAAAATTTAGAAACATTTCTACATTTTATGTGTAAAAACAATTAAAATGTTTTTATAAAAGCTTTTGTTGAATGTTATAATGGGAGTATATGATGAACTTTCCTAAAATAAATATATTTGGTTTATATTAATTTCAGCTAAACTTCTGTAAGAAATTATAATCCCATACGAAAAATATGCATTATTATTTTCAGATGTCTTTCTATAAATTTCATTTCATTCATTTAAAATCCATATCACCAATAGAATTGATTCTGAACCCATAACGAACTCTTATATTTCACCTGGGTTATAATTAAGTTCATAAATTATTTTCTCTTCTACCATCAGCATTTATAGAATTTTCCTTCTGCCTTTTCTAAATTCCGAAGATAAAATGAAGCTGATTTCTGACATAAATTATGTTTATACTTAAGGTGTTTATAGTTGTTTCGATTTATTTGAAAACAGTTTATACAATAAAAAATATTTTCCTTCATCTCCAATACAGTTTTCATGCAATGAATAAAAACAACATTTCAAAGCACCAAACTTTATCGTTGTTGCTGCCAATATATTTTTATTGTAAAATTAAAATATTTTTAAAATATAATATGATAATAAATAATATAATTATTGCGAAGTTAAAATTTAGTTTCATTTAGCTGTGGCATTCTTTAGTCTTTAGTCTTTATAGTTTAATTTTCTTTAGTTAATTTATTAGTTTTCTATTTAGTTTTTAGTGCATTATCAGGTTAAATTCACAATATCTTCCATAATTGATTTATGTGTTTCATATTTGTATCTCATGTCAAGTATTTTATTAAAAAATGAAAATAAATGCGCTTACAACTACTACTGCATTTTTACATTTGTTTCATAAAAAGCGTTGACAACCCAAGATGATTTAGCTTCGTCTTTCACCAGAAGAAACTGAAATGTCAGTTTAATTCACTAAAACTATTGAATTTTTAAGACTGTAAAGGACAACTAAAAAAAGAAGGGAAAATAAGGAAGGAAAGAAGAAAGAAGCAAAAAGAAATAAGAAGTCAATTTTTAAAAAAAATATAATGAAAAATAACGACAGCTCTTGGAAAGAAAAGAACAGAAGTTGTTAAGAGTACTTTTATATGAATTCTGACATGGCGTTTTCTTCTTTCTAGACTCTTTTATGCTGGGCATTTTTATTTACAAAAATTGTTTTTTAAATGCCATGCATACGTACTTTCATTTCCTTAAAGCAGTATTGTGTTACTTTACATTTTTAAAGAAATCTCACAGTAGTTCAATCCTTTAATGTTTTTTTAAACTAAACGTGTTTCCATTTAGAAAAAAATAAAGTCAACACTTATTTTACTTCGCGAAATGTCTATTTATGAAAGAAAATGATCATTTTCTGCTTAATTAAGATGTGCTTGCATTTAATTGTATTCTTAAAACAATATTTATCCATGAGGAAATAACATATAGGACAAAACACGAGAGTATTTAACTCTTTAAGACCGAGCCTGTAGGATCGTGCGGGTTGGACATTACTAGCATTTCTACTTCCTGTATACTTAAATGTAATAGCGACTTTTTTGATTTCCAGAACATCAGTAGTATCTCTTTTTCTTTTAAAAAAGTAAAGCCAGTCCATATTTCAACAATAGTTTAGTTCAATCTGTTGGTAACAAATGCGCGCTAAAGATTTGAATTACTTATCTGTCGTAATTAGGTAATTATTAATACATTTTTAATTGCTTAGATACCAATTGTTAATTTAATAATGAAATATACGAAAAGTAGAAAATATGATAATTAAGAGTAAATTTTTTCCCGTTGGACGCAATATTCAGTTACCCGCAGCATCGTGAGGGTTCGGCTTTAAGCGCTGAAAGGTGCACTATATTCTTTTGAGACCCAAAGCTATATTTTTCGACAAATTTTCACAAAAATCGAGATTAATACTCTTGATAGTATTATATAACACTATATATAATTAATTTTATTAATTTTATATAAATTAATCTCATAATTAAAAAAATTATTTAATGTAATTGATTAATATAATAAATTATGCATTATTCATAGATAACAGCAAGGGACCATTCAATGCATTGGGCAATGAGATTTCAGGGCTTTGACTGGTAAGAAAGATTTTTTGAAATAAAGCACGAATATCCATAAAAATTCTCGTGGTATCACAACAAAATATAATTTTTTTTCTTAAAAAATTACCTGTCTGATGTCATATCACTTGACAATAAAATCATTTACACGTGAAGAATTTTTTTCTACTTCTCGCTTTTTCACAAGAAGGTGGGACGACATATGTATCAACTTCCCTCAAAGGTCTTAAGTATTCCCCGAGACCCTTTAGCTACTCGTATTCTTGTTTGCTATTTCTCTGTTACATATGGAGCATAAAATTGGTCACTTAGCACATTTTCTACAAGAACCTTGAAAGAATGTTCATCTCTGTTATTACAATTAAATTTTTTCCCACTATCATCACTCAATTCTGCAAGATCTTCCATAGTAACCACTTGAAAGCTTCGGAACAAAGCAGGCAAGTTTCTTTCTACATGGTTCAGTAGTGGGGAAGCAAGAATACTTTGTTGTCGGTATATTCAGTTCCGAACAAAAAACTACGTATAAGATAAATTTACACTAATTTGAGCAAAAAGTAGATCAGGAAATACTCCGCCAGTCCTAAATTATCTTAAGAAATGGTGCGCGGTGCCTCCTTGAATATATTCAGTATCAGGAACGAATTTATACACAATAGATATTGCCCGAGGAAAGAGGGGTAGAACTTCTAAAGAATAGGTGAAAGTCATTTGAAGGGGACTTTAGGACATTCCGAGAAGACGCTGCTATTTAAGCTTAACTTAATTGTAACTTTAAAGAAAATTACAGTTACATGTTATGTAATAGGAAATTATTTGGGAAAAAAACAATGAAATGTGAGAATGA
>BGPR01019526.1:0-29123 GCA_013235015.1 Araneus ventricosus
TAGAAAAAGTCAAGTTGGGGCTACTTGACCCTAAAAAGTTAGGGATAATTGACCCTAAAAAGTTAGGGATACTTGACTCTAAAAAGTTAGGGATACTTGACCCTATCAAAAGATATTGCCGCTTCGATTCCGTACCCGACCGCAGCACATTTTGTGGTTGGGATCAGTTTTCTGGTGCGTGGAGTTTGTCGGCAATATAGCAACTCAAATATTGAGAATAATTATTTAAAAATAATTTAAGTAATTATTTAATAAATAAAATTTCTTTTTAATGTGATAATTTCACATAATGCAAATAATGATTTTTTGTAAGAATTATAAATATAATTAAAACTTATTTATTTCATTTTTTTCTCGTTTGAGAAAAAAAACCCGATTTTTATTCATTTATTATTTTAATAAAAATCTTTCGCTCGAACTGTTTGTCATTGTTTGGTTTCTTTTAACGTTTTGCTATTTCGTTAAGAGTTCGTCTCTATCTTTCATATTTTTCATATCTTTCATCAACTATCATTTATCATATCTTTCATATTTTGCTTCTGTTTGCATTATAATATTAGGAGAACCTGGAAAGTCTATGTAGCTTCTCCAATTTCCTGATTTGTGCAACATTTTTAAAATCCTTTCTATTCATTTTGGTACTGTTATATTCTATTCTAATTTTACCTAAACTGGCAATTCTTCAATGCGCTATTGACGTTGCTAGGTTCCCAGTTCCATTGTTATAATTTCTATCAGTTAATTAATTCAATATTTTATTTGTTTAGTTAATTTTGAACTAATTTAATTTAGTTTAATAACTACATTTAAATTAATGATTAGACTAATTCACTTTATTCACAAGAATTTTATTAATAACAATTGCCTTTTACAAATGCCATATTATTTTATTTTTAATATTAATTTCATTAATATTTTTGATAATTAAGACTCTTTTAATTCAGTACTTTTAACCTAATATCGAAATTTCGCGTATATCCAAATTATCGAAAGAATTTAAGTACTCTTTGCATGTAGGTTCAAGTATCCCTAGCTTAGGGTCAATTATCCCTAAAGTTGAGGATACTTGACCCTATGTGATTTCATGAAATATTTATTATGTGATTAAATGACATATCAATTTGGCATAAGTACATATGCCATTCTTAAATGCATATCCTTTCATTATTCTTACTATCAAAATTTTCGAGAAATATAAGAAAAAGTAAAAATAGGGCATCTTATCCCTAGTTTCCCCTACGGATAGAACATGTTTATTGGTATTTCCTTCGAAATAATTATCCTGCACATTCTTGTCATGGTGCATGCTAAACTGTTGTAAGCCTTCTTTTATCACCTCCTGCAATGCTTTCGTCAATGCTGCACTTGTTCGGAACTTTAAACAAATTCATCATCCAAGGGAAAAGTCGCATGGGATGAGATCAGGAGGCTAAGCTAGTTGCGGGAATACTGGAAAGTGATGCTGTGACAGGTAAATTGACATCCAGAGGGACCTGTGAGCCGGCGAGTTATCATTATGGAGCACCCGCGATTTAACATTCCAAAGATATGGTCGCTCGCATCTCCCCGAATCATGCTGACGTTTAAGGACTTTAAGGTACCCGACTAGGAGAAAAAATTTAAATAAGCATGCATAATAAAGACATACAGAGCTAAATGACAAAATAGGCTTAAATAGTCACAATTAGAAATACAAATTCATATATCATCAGTAGTTTTTGAAAATAATTATTTTTCCAAGAATTTTAATAAAAATTTCAATGTTAAGAAAAACAGTATAATTGAAAAAATATGGGACTTATTTAATTTTAATTTATTGCGTGCTTCTCAAACTATCTAGAATGCTATAGACCGCAAGATAAAATTTATTTTAATAAATAAATATTTTATGAACATTCAAAGTTGGCTTTATTGATTTTTCGCCAAAATTATCCTACGTTTCAAAGTGAAAGCGACTATAAAACATGACTAAATAAAGCTATCATAAAATCTGCGGTTGAATTCTGAATTTTAATTAATTGTTTTGCAGAAATCACGTTTTTCGTGGACCAATTTTAGCGAAATCTTCATTTTTCAAAAAACACATTTAAAAAATATTATAACGCATTATTTCAAATAAATATCAAGGAATAAAATATTCAAGGAAAGAGAATAAAAACAAAGACTGTTTGAGAATCTTAAAAGTTGTGGCTTTATTTTTGATCATAAAAAAAGTTTTTGAATTTTTCTTCGAAAATCGCTTTTTCATCCTCTAGTCGGATACCTTAATGTATTTTTTAGCCGTTGTACGACAATGCTGAAGGAATTCCTCGTGTGCAACCCCTTTAATTCGAAGAAAGCGCGATCTTCAAAAAAATCTTTTTGCCGCGACTGGGAGTTGTGAATGCCTTAACGAGCTAAACGCATGCTCTGTGCGTGCTTAAGCCGAAGTAACCGTATCTGACTAGTCAGTCACATTATGGTCTATTTGTTCATTTATTCAGCGGGAAATGGCATCGTTCAGTTACCTATATGTGAACAATATGAAAAAAATTTCCGGAAATTTTTTAACGTAGCAGTATAACATGGTCAACAAATGCCATAGCAGTTTTAGTTACGTTATCAGAGAAAATTTAAAAATACATCAGAGCATAAGTCGCAGCAATAACGGCTCGTGTTATGTAGTCTTGGGGGTGCTGTAAATTTTAATCCTGCATGAATAAACTTTTAATCCTTCATAATTTAATGAATAAACTTATTACATTTTTTCTCTTCTAATAGATAAGTATTTTCACAAATTAATTTTAATAAAATTTTAAACTAGAAATTTGTTAAACTGAAATTTTGAAAACACTTGTATCGCGGAAAATTTCTCATATGTATTTCTTCACCATTTATAACTAAATATTATCAAAAAAATCCTTTGGATTGCAAGAAGTTTCATTCAAATTTAATTAATACAAAATAAACTTTTTCAATTAAATTTTTGTTTATCATTAATTTTCCTTCATTTTCTTACTTATTTTCAAAGTTTTAGCTCGCGAAAAAACTTTCGTCTGTGGTAAAATGTTTGAAACTCTGTTTCTAGCTCAACTGGTGCTGCCGAACTCGACAGTTCCCCCTTCAGCTTAAAAACGTAGAAAGGAAGGGAAAGACTGCGCTCTGTAACTACGCATGCGCGCAGGCGGAATTCGGTGCTGGAAAGATCATCAGTTCTCCCTTACTTTAAGTTACTTTTCCTTTGCGCATCATTTTCGGGTACTGAAAAAATTAAAATAGGGAATTTTGTTTTCTGCCTCAGTTTTTCCTGGCTGCTTATTTGAAGATGGAAATCGTTTAATGTACAGTTTCGTTAGATTGTTGATAGATTTAAATACTAAATGCGAAATAAAATAAATTTACACCATGGAAAAAGTTGGGGGTGCTGCAGTACCGCAGTCCCTATGCATGAGCCTCCCCTGAGTCGCAACTTCTTTTAACACTAAATCTATTGCGACAGGTCAAATGACAGTTTTCCAAAGGCAGTTTCAATGTGTCGGTGAAGTATCGGTACGTTCAGTGTTAAGGAAAACAGTACGAACATGGTCGAAAAACATAAAATGTGTTAATACGTGTCTCAGCCTGTAGAAAGAGTTCCGTGAAATTAAATACTGCAATTTTAAATAATGAGGTCCACTACACAAAATGTTGTTAACTGGATTTTAAAATTACATTTCTTTCAAATGCGTCAATTAGTTTTAAATACAGTAATAACTCAATGAGGCCAATTTAACTGGGGATAATGAGACATCCAGCAGCTTTCGCTGCGCTGTCAATTTGAGTCGTATTTGGACTTTCTGGAAACAAAGAAATGAGCAATGGCATTTCTTGACTTCTAATACTGTGATATTTCTTCGTCGGAAAAATCAGTGCCATTATTCATTAAAGGGAATAACGATGAGAAATTTATTTCCTTCAATAAAAACAAATAGAAAAAAAGGATGAACTTTATTCAATCGAAATGTGTTGAAGGTCCCTAATAGGATTGCTTTAAGTTTGCGGTAGAAACAAAAGTTTAGGAACTGACTATCAGATATTCTTACAAAGGCATTCCTTAGTGCTAATTTTCGAAAAGAATCGTTTTAAACTTTGGAGGAGTGTCAAAGAATGACTGATTAAATTGAAGCAGGAATTTCTGAAACTCTCGACAGTTTTGCGTAATTTGAAACTTTCCGAATTGCTTCGTGCTTTGATGGAATTAGGTTTTCTTTTATTTTTGCCTCAGTCCAGGAAAAAGTGGTTATAAATTTCAAGGAATCTATCACATACGGAAATAATTATCTTCACTTTTCGTGTTGAAACTCGCATTTTCCGAGTCCAATAAGTTTAATTTCTTTTCTTTTTTGCGAGGATAAAAGATGAGCAGATTTAAGCCTTTTATTGATTGGTTTTCATTAAAATAGTATTTTTAATTTACTTGGCAATCAATACCATATATTTAATTTTCCTGAGATTTTTCGGTTGCTTAGCCTCCATTGTGGCTTATTTTTCAAATTTCGATCAGATACTACATAAAAGCTAAGGCCGATTCTAAGCATGTAACTTAGTAGATAGCACTTAACCTATAAAAATCAGTAAGATATTCTTTCGTTAATGTTGCTCAATAAATGAATATAAATGGTATACCTAATCAAAATCCCATAAAAGATACGTTTATTACTCAATTCCGTTTTAAACTGAATTTGTTGTTCATTTAAATTCACAATGAAATAGGCTTCAGTTGATTCTCTTTGTCGTTATTAGAATATCTTAATAAACCGATTTATCATCAAAAGGTAATTTGAAATCGGAACGAAAAATCTCTCGCAGCTCTATTATATGAAATAAAAAAAGTTAAATCAGTCAGAAGGCCAATTAAAAATGTCAAAAACGAATCTATTTACATAATCAAACAAAATATGCAACGTAATTTGGCTGAAATAATTCATAAATTGCAATCCAATTAGGTAAAGAAATAATTTGCTTGGGAAGATATACAACCATAACGGATAACTTTACCGCTAATATCTAAGAGTTATGGCTCGCATCTAACTTGATCCAAGACTTTTCTCAGCTTATCTTTTGCTTCAATAAAGCGCACCAGTAAAATAATAGGATCTTCATGGAAACCATGAAAACTTAGTGATGGTTTGAGAAGAGTTCATCAACTCTCACTGTAAATGCTAAGTCCAGCTTCATTAGTGCCTCAATTAAAAATGTCTATAAAGGCAAGTGATCAGCGGTTCATTGTAGAAACAGAAATTACCAATAATTAATTTAAAAATTTGTGCGATGTTCATCTAGAAAATAATTAGCCGGAATGATTGTGCTGGTGCGCCCCTGCATTTCAGAATGGTTCTAATATAATATAATTTATAAAATAATATTTTCAAATGCAAGTAGGATCAAAGACTATCTATAAACTAAAAAGAAATTAAATTTAAAGATGAAAATATTTGCGGTGGAAAAGGAGTACGCGACCTCGCAAGTTCGGCTCGTACGAGTTCCTCATTGTAGACGTCGATCGAGTCCGATCAACATGAATCGTTTCATGAACGCCGAGTTGGTCGATATTCACTTCATGTGCGGTCTATCTAAAGGAAATGGAAGCGCTGCTATACGATAGTATTGGGAAAGATTACCACCTAGTTGCATACCAAATCATCAGATGATCGCTCATGTGCATTAGAACCTGTCTGGACATGGATCCTTCACAGTACCTGTTCAGGATACCAGTTGTTAAGACGTAGATGGATTGGGAATTGTGATCCCGTCGCATGGCCTTCAAGATCACCTGATTTATCTCCTCTTGATTTTTTTTCTCCGTTGTCGTGAAAGACATTGTGTACAGAACTCCAGCAGATTCTGACTTGGACTTTGCGGCAAGAATCGCCATCTCTGCTGAAACGATCCTCGAAAGGCCTGGTATTTTTGAAAATGATCGGCAATCCATGCGGTGCAGATGTCATGTGTGTATCATTGCCAATGGACGAAATTTTAACACCTCCTGCTATTCTTGTAACTGTTATTGTACTTTTTTGGGAGGTAATAAAGTGCTTTACACTTCTTTCTGTATTATGTCCTTAATGTGTCTTTATATCTTTTTATCTCTTGAGGGTGGCTTTTCCGACCATGCCTTCCTATGTGATTATGATTCGATGCTCTTTATCTCCCCTTTAAGTTTGTACGTTGTATTCCGGGACACCCTGTACATAGCGCAATTTCAAATGTAATGGGGTCTTTTAAATATTGTTTATAACACATACACGCAGGGCACGATCGGGCTTCTGATTTTTCGAATACCTTTTCACCCAATTAATCCGTTAAATCGAGGACATACTATATTATGAAAATAATAGTCGATGGTCGTTTTTCTCTAAGACATCCACTAAAACCTTTTTTTAGACTGTTTCAATTTTGAAAGTATGTGTCTTTATTCACCTTCAGATAGACTTTAAAGAAGTATGGATTAAGTTTTCTTTACTTCTTCTTTCCTTCTTGCAAGACTAGCAGAGGTATTTTATGAAATTCTCCAAGTGTCAGAAGATGTCACGCTGTTCATTAGGTACGATTTAAACGACGATTTAGTTCATTTATCAGATTTATTGTCTAGATAAACTAAAAAAGTACCATTAATTACCATAAAAAGAAATTTTAGGAGGCAAAAAGTATATGGAATTGGTCTGCAGACACTATTCATCACGGATATAAAACCGCTGGGAATAGCACTAATAACTTTTCATTCTGTGCATTTTTCGATACTAATTCAGGAACTAATTGCGCTATAAAAGAAGCTTTTTGAGAGTTAGAGGGGTATATTTAACAAAAAGTAATTATATTATAGAAATTTGACAAAATAAAGCTATGTTGAATTTTGTTTGCTTCAGACCCTGAAGGGTTTTTTAATTTGAAAAGGCAACTGCCTTTTAATTAGTGATGAATATTTTGTTTTTCCAATGGAAATTTCCAACTTCAGAAATAAATAGTTGTTAAAAATAAAATTTATCTGCATTATTACATTCAGTACATGAAAGTACGCAATTCAATGCGTTTAAATTCACCTATCATTGACACTATTTTTGTGTCAGAATAGATTTAAATCGAGTGTCTGGAACTATTTCATTTATTTAAAGTTTCTTATGAAAATACTGTTTAGTTTTATTCATCTCCTGAAACAAATCACGTGCTCAGTCTTGCAAATGACAGTTGTTTAAGAATACTGATTTACAAAGGGAATAATGCTGTATCTGAGGAAGAAATTTACGTATTGAGTCTACATTTTACTATAAACTAAACAAAGTTTATAATTTATTTGCTAATTCTAAGTTGCATGAAGTTTGAGCATGAATGAATTTATATACCGTAACATTTTCGCTTTATCTTGTCCACATGTGTTTTAGTTCTCATTCGGTAAGAAAGATTTTTGAAATGTTTGCTTCTCAAGATTGGCTCACCAATTATTTTCTGGCAAATTTATTATATCCCGAAGTCAAAGCATATTTACTTTTAGCGTATTTTTAACTTCCGAGTTCTAAAAATGAGTTAATTTAAGTATAAATGCGAGTTTTCCCCTCACTGCTTGACTGCTATCGCGTTGCCTCAAAACGAGACGGTAATATAACTAAACTAAAGCTTAAAAAAATCCTTCAGTGCTTAATTTTTGAATCTTTTTTGAAGTATTCTTATTGAATGACAATGATAAAGAGTATTTATTTATCTATTTTGGTTTTGTTAGTTTTAGCCCTCTCCAATTCTTTTACATATGCAAAATAATTTTAATTTTTAATTAATTGGAGTCGCAAAAATATTTTCAAATCTCCTGGTTATATTTAACTATTTGCTTTCTTGAGAAAGAATCTTTAAGGTAGGAGAATGATATTTTTATCAGTAATTTAGTCACTTAATTGTCATAAAACTTACCCGCAACACTACTATTGATGGCAGTTCCAAGCAGACTGATAGCCACAATTCTTTTTCTTTTCTTTATTTCCACACTATTTGGGGAAAACACTTTAACTCGTCGATCTGCTATTCTTACGAATTACGATGTTATTAGGTGTCTATCTACAACATTTGTGATGTCATTCACCCTTTTTGGTTAAAAATTTCTCCACTGTGAATATTTGAATGTTAAAATGGTACTGATATTCGTTTGACTGAAGAAAAGTCTGGCACTGAAGAACCAGAGTAAATATTAAATATTTTTTAGAAAGCAGACAGTGTCAGAGTGAAAGCAATATTTTGATGCAAAAAGTCAGCCGAAATAACATTTCTTGGTGACTTGCGTTCTTTATAGAGCAGAAAAGGGACGAAATACATCTTTGCCTGTTGTTTATTTAAAAATAAAGCGAGGAAAACAGGAAGATTAGATGTTTACCATGAAATACACGAAGCTGTTATTTGAAGCAATTTCTTCGCATCTTGTTGAAGTAAATTTTTCACTGAACCAATGTTTAAATTAGCGAAGGGATTCATTTTCATAATTTCACATTTTCTGACAGTGGAAAATCGGCAAAAATTTACAGTTGCAGCAAAAACGTACAAGAACTACAGTACAAGCAAAGTGCACGTCATCAAAGAGTGTGTTCAATATCTTCTCGAAAAAAATTATTAAATATTTAATTAAGTCCGCAAAAATAAATGTCATTGAATACAGTATTAGAAATATACTTACTTCCCCTTGAATTCTCATTTGATCTTATCTTTTTGAGAGTCGCATTTCATGTCGAAAACAGCCACTAAATTTGACTTTGATGTGTAAATATCGATGTACTTGGTTTGTTTGTTTGTTAGGGTTTTCTTGGCGCAAAATCAGTTTTGGTCTTATTGAATCACTACAATCGGTGCATTTGGATTCTACTGTAATTGTGAAGCAAATTTTACGGAAGAAGAGAGGTATGATCACTTCACTTGCCGTTTCTCGACATAAATAACACAAATGCTATCTTGCAGCTTAAGACTTTTTCACAAGGCGTTTCCACTACTCCTTGGAACTCAAACGGTTTATAGTGCTCCAAGATTTGTACCACCCAACAGTTCATACACTCATAATTTGATCACGTGAAGAATAGACTGTAACTCACATTTTGCATTGAAGATTCGGTCCTGAGGGCAATTAGGGGACCGTCTACAAACTGAAGAAGACAAAAACTTTTCTTTTTTGGCCCACCCCGTTTCACAGAATACTGATAACAAGTTTAAACTTTCAGAAATAGTTATGTTTAATATGCATAATATTTACAGGAATTTTCCTAAACTCAGCATAAATATTTAGGAAGATATAAAGGTTTTCTTAAAAAATCCCAAATTTTCCCGCCTGTTTTTTGTTTATAACATGCAGAGTTTTCTGTTATATTATACAAAACTTACAGAAAAAATGTCAATATGATAGAGAAGCATTTTATAAAAAGTTGGAAATTTTTTTGAATATTACAGGAAATATGCATTTTTAGTAAATAATGTTTTATTGCGTATGCACGAAACATAGCGTAATTTTTCTTTCATATATTTAAAGCCAGACATATAGGGCAACTTATATAAAAAATTCAGTTCAATATCATTAGTATTCAGAAAGATATCTGCTTTACAACGAGCAGAATTTTAGCTCCTATCGAAGAGAAGCTAAAGGATGAGGGGTTGTACACAAATTGATATTTTTTTAAATTTATATCTTTGAATCTCTATTTGTATTACCCAGCGGTTTATATCACTCAAATGGTTTATAGTGCTTCCAATTTTATCTCAAGTTGTTCTCGAGAGAAATTAGTTGCTGAAACTGTGAACCTTTCACCATAATTTATTTGAGCTTGAATATTAACGTCATTCACTGAAGTACTTCTCCTATTTTTCTTTTAACCATATGTATGGCTCTGAATGGATAAATATGGCCTTTGGGCCATTAAATTTAACTAAGTCAAACGAATTCAAACTAGTCACTGAAGCACTTGATTAAATGAAAACCCTGGGAGTTGGCGAGTTAAGTTCACTAGCTAATACGAAATAATTCAATTCTCATTAGTTTGAAAGTTGTGAAGTCGTATTATGTGTTTAGAGATTCTATATTATGACATGCAATATTCTTGCTTCTATTCCCAGAAGCTGCATTAAAGTCATTACTTACATTTTCCTTACCTCGTGTATGACTTACATTTATCTGAATCTCATTTCACTTTGGGTTAAGAGCATCGCACTAAAAACTTTCATAAATGTGATGCTTTGGTAAAGTAAGCCTCATCCCTCGACTATTGAAGCATCTTCTTCGGAAGAATTGTTTAATTACTAGATGATGTGAAACTGGGTCATGCTTTTTCTCTTTTGCAATTAAATCAACTTGCAACGAGTTTTCTTTCCGTCCGTAAAGTGGAAACACTTATTCTGATAATGCCACTGGAGAGAATCCAATTTAAAGAAAGGACAGTAAGGGAAATTTAGTAAGCAGCTTTAATACATGGGTTTCTGGTTTTTTTAAGGATCCGTCCACGAAAGATAACTTTTATGGTTCTATAAAACTATAACTTTTATAGTCCTTACTGCAGTAAAAAGGGGCATATGATTCGGAATGAGAGTTTTATTATAGAGATTCTTCTGAGGAATGAGATTTGGGAAAAATAAAGTTTAATTTATGTATCAATCCTTCCTAAAATGTTATATTTATGATTTTTTAATGCAGTGAGGTTTAGTTGACAAAATTTCTGATACAAACCAATATCATTAATTCATCAATCTACTAATCCATTTATAAGTTTAAAAAAAAAATCAATGCTCATTCAGCAATATTCCCTGCATTGTTTTCTTTCGCAAGTCTAAAACCGCTGTGGCGGCATGCTGGCAATGAAGTCGGAGGATAATGGGTTCGATACCGATTTCCACCGAAGAACAGCCTCGTTTCTAGACTTGGGGATCTATTCTGGTACCCCCGGTTGGGGGGGGGGTGGCGGGTTTTCACGGGCGCCCCCCCCCCCACCCGGGGGTACCAGAATAGACCCCTTGATGTATGGTCAATACGTTGTCGTGGGACAGGTGTTCTTTATGCTTATGTTGCGTAGGATTTTAGGGTACTCGCTCAGGTTTCTTCTTGATTATCTGATCACAACTCAGAAGATTCGATTCCAGAAACCGTCGATTATTTTCAAAACGAGACAAAAATCTAAAAAATAAATCAATTAGAGAGAAACGATGCATTTATTAGCAATAATTTACTCTTTTAGTTTTACCGTTGGTGGTTGCATAATTTCCCTGGACATAGAGAAAATGATGCTGGTAGTATAGTTTAGTCAAATAAAAATTTTGATTGTTTGAAATATAATAAATTGCCTTTAGTTTAAATATGAAATAATAGAATGCTACTGCGTACGCTCCTTTTTCTTTTAACCATTTCTTTTCTAAACGCCTGGCTCTATGACGGGAAAACTATTTTGGTACTTCAAGGCGTGAATGTGATGGCTATTTGTATGTACAAGACAAGCGAAGTGATGGCCTTTGCTATTCTTAACAGAGGAATTCCTACTTTTGCATAGGAATCGGATTTTATTTAATGTAGCAACTATTGATAATTATGAATAGAGTGATTAAATTTAAAGAGTAGAAAAGAAATTTTGGAGAAACTCTCTAATATTTGAATTACAAGTGTAGGAAAACTTCCATGCTGTCAGCATCAACATTATGTAGCAATTTTATCTAAAGCGAATATTCAGTCTACCAGTTTTCTAAATGATGCTAGTTTAAAACCCATAAAATGTGTAATTCAAGGTCATTTACTTCATATTGATCGAAGGTTATCTTACAATGCCAGGTAACTAGTTCGGTATATTAAATGCTTATTGCATTAGCCTGTTCAGTTAATCTTGATGCATAGTTTTTGCCTTTATTGTATCAGTTTGTTCAATCATTTTTTGATCATTCATAAATGGATAGCATTGCTATTTCATGCACTGAGACTACAATAATAGCAGGTATTTTTCAACACTATTACAGCAAGATTGAAACGTCTAGATAACATAGCCGAATAAAAATAACAGCAGAAATGTAAGAAACTTATATTTTAGACAATTAGTCATAAATCTTTTAAAAAATATTTCATGTTTTATCTTAGTTCTGAGAAAAATGATCCCATATTTTTTTTCCAGATGAAATTTGCAAGTTAAAAATGTGTTTAACTTTGTAAATGTGTAACCTTTTGCGCATTGTTCGGAACATATTACTACAGTCATACTTATTTTCAAATCTAAAGTCCACCTCTTTCTTAACCTTATTGCCCATTTTCGCAGTAAATCCAGAAGACAAAAGACTAAGCAAATCGAGTCTGATACGAAATGGGCCCTCTAGCATTTGAATACTTAGAGAAAATAGGATTTCTACGGAATTCTCATTGTCGGTTGGGTAAAAGGCATAGAATGGAGACAGAATGGTTCCCGCCGCTGAAATGTCGGAAATAATGTTTTCAGTGCTTCATTTCTTAAGAAAGATGACATGAAAGTTCTGCGCATGCATGTGTTGTTTGAAATTGGTAATTTTCGTCAAACAGTTGTAAATGTCTGTCTGTATTTGTTGTTAATATCATTTATTACAATTTTCAAATATCATAAAACTGTTTTAAAAGAATCGCCAATTATTTCTATTTTCACTCTAAGCCGCCCAATGCGAGTGTTTAACAACTTTCTCTGAGATATAAAGAAAACAAGACTTAATGCATTAACTACCTTCGTGCATTTACTTCTTGAAATCTGGATGCCAAAGAAAATAACTTGGGCATTTTTATTTATCACTTTTTGTCGACAGATCATCTTACGGTGCATTCATTTAGAAATATATACGACGACCGGTAATTTATTTTAAATTTTAAATGTTATTAAATTGCTTAAAAAGGATTGCCACTTATTCCTATTTTTATTGTAAACCTCTGATCACCAGTGTTTGACGATTGTTTTATCTGAGCTCCATATAAAACAAGACTTAATGCATTAAATGCCTCCTTACAATTTTTTCTTGCAAATTTGGGCGCCGAAGTAAATAACTTCAGTAGAAGTTCAAACTAGTAATGCAAAGAAACAAATATACAGGGTGCCCATTTAAATAAGGGCCACCCCCTCTTAACCTTATAACGACGGCAGCTACGGTCATGAACGTAGTATCTAGGTATAGTAAAGCGTCTATGCGCTATGCGATGAGGCCACTTACAGCGCCACTTGGTGGCAAACACCGAAGTTAGCTTTCCTATCTCCAAAACAGTACAAAATAGGAAGAAAATATCAATTACAAATTTGTAGAGTGTTATCTATTTAGTACAAAAAGGCAACTTATGCATATTAATACAAAGAACAGAACGCTTAAAATGCATACTTGTTCGTTCGCATTTTTCGAAATTGTGACGTCACAAAACGTGCATGAAAGGAGAAAATGTTATTTTTAGGACAAAAAATGACCCCATTATACTTTTTCTTGTGGTAATAACTCAAATAACAGGCGTATGCGACCTCTCCGCCAACATTGCAGGACTTTCGATGACATATTACTGTTGATTGTGCTAACTCACCAACTATATGCTAAAACGTGTAGAAAGTGAAATTCAAACAAGGGCTCAGATCTATAATGCGGATGACGGAGAGCACTTTGAACTCCGAAAATAAAAGTATCTTGTGAAAACTAATTGTTTTTCTCTTTTTAACCTATTTTTTGACGTCACAGTTTCGGAAATCACGAACAATCAAATGTGCATTTTAAGCGTTCCGTTATTAGTATTAATATGCACAAGGTTTCTTTTTGTACTAGATCGATAAAATTTTACAACTTTGTAACTGACATTTTCCCACTATTTTGTACTGTTTTCGAGATAGGAGCTCTAACTCTGGTTTTCTGCTACTAGGTGGCGCTGTAGTTGGTCTAATCGCATAGTGCATAACGTTTTACTATATCTAGACACTACTTTCATGACTATAGCTGCAGTCGTTCTGAAGTTAAGGGGTGGTGGTGGAGCTTACTTAAGTGGTCACCCTGTATATAAGACGAACTGTGTATCGTAAGTCAGTGAAAGTGTTAAAGTGTATAACGTGAAAGTTGACGACGGTTGGAATTTTTTTGAACAACTACGAAATTCCCAGGTTTCCAATAAAATTTTTGCAGAATTTGAAGCCGAAATAAGAAGGTGGCTAATTATTAGTAGTATCCGAGTTTTATTGCAAGCCTCGAGTTGTTTTTAATTTCTTGACTCTCTAATCTTTTAAATGCTTTGACCTTGGTTCCTTTCATTCGAATTATCATATAATTTTTTATACCTAATTATTATCTGTGAAGAATTTCAGAAAATTTATATTCTTCTCTTCTGCTGATTTTGTAAATAAATTTTTCTGTTTTCCTTTTAAAACTTTTTCTTGATTTGTTCTTTTATTGAAAATGCATTGAAATTTTACTAGAAATCACAGAACATGTAGAAGTTTTTTCAGAGGAATATATTGTCATTTGGAAAGTTGTTCCTTATGCTTAATTTAATTATTTAATTGCAAACTTGGCTTGCTGTTCCTTAATGCGAGTCAGCAGAAAAATCTGTTAGTCTAAGTGCGAGTCAGCAGAGCCTTATTTTTGGTGCCTTTATGCAACTTTTTTGTCAACTCGTTTCTATGTGTTCTATTATGGCTATTGATCTGATACAATGTATTACTTCATGATCTTATTTTAAACTTCTCCAACTAAACTGACTTAAGAAATGATTTTCTGAATAGGTTTTAAAACAGATATGTTATCAGAAAATTATGAACAATTTTTGCTGAACCTGTTTCGATGACACATTTGACTGCCGCGTCAACAGCAGCAAATTTCAGAATAGATCTGGAATTAGTCTCCATCAACTTCATAAAAGAATTTTAATTGGATTACTCTTGTGTAAACTGAAAAAAAAACATGATATCAAATTGAAAGGAACAGGGAAAACTTTATATGCATAAATTGTATTTTGTTTTTATTCCTGCTAAATATAGTTAAATTGGAACAATAATTTGAAAATGTAATAAATCGAAAAAAAAATCTGGAGTTTAAAAGGCATTACGAAATTCTGATCTTGCTTGATGTACTCCTAAAGGAAGTAATGAATTTCTAATTGCGAACTACTGCGTAATAAATTTGCGTTTCGATATATTAAACGTTTTAAAAAACAATTCCTCCTTCATCAGTAACTTTTCCTATAAAATGTGTTCAAATGATACTCTTTAACTAAATATATGACCATCAGCTGCATTTCTAGGTTCTTCCGTATTGAAAAACGTAAACGTAAAAGTGACAACGAAGAAATATGGTTTAATTACTGGAAAGCATAATTAATTTATTTTCATAAGTGTATGACATTCTTATTTTAAGTTAGTTAAACGCAGCGACTATATCATTAAGAAGTTAAGAAATAATTAAACTGACAAATGTATACTAACAATTATGTCTCAGTGAAAAATGACAAAGTTTATATTTGCGGTTACAGTATTAAACTTTTCCCGAAGAAATTACTCCACAGCATTTCTCTTTTTTACTCACTTACTTTTTATTTGGTTGGATAGACTTCGTCTTTAACTTGAAAAATTATTCTTTAACATATTGAAGTTCGTTCGAAACGTCGGCCGTCGTATGAATTTCTGACTGAATGAGCCATTCGACGACCTGTCGTCTTAATGTAATAAATAATAAATTTCCAAGTTATTCATTTTTGCCCACACGACGGCCACTAGTCGAATGTAATAAATATCCAACTTATTTTTTTGGTCCCCAGATTTGAAACAAATCCATGGGTGGCAGTTAATATGTTAAGCAGAAAAACTAAAATTCCCGATGAGGAAAAATTCAAAACGTTTGCAATGTAATCATTTGAGTATTGTTTGGTTGCATAGACTTCGTCTTTAACTTGAAAAATCATTCTTTAACATATTAAATTTAGTTCGACACGCTGGTCGTTGTATGAATTTCTGACTGAATGAGCCATTCGACGACTTGTCTTTGTAATGTAATAAAAATAAATTTCCAAGTTATTCTTTTTTGTCCACACTACAGCCACTAGTCGAATGTAATAAATAACCAAGTTATTCTTTTTGGTTCCCAGATTTGAAACAAAAATATATCCGCGTGTGAGAGTTAATATATTAAGCAGAAAAACTAAAGTTCCCGCTGAGGAAAAATTCAAAAAGTTTGCAATGTAATCATTTGAGTATTGTTTGGTTGCATAGACTTCGTCTTTAACTTGAAAAATCATTCTTCAACATATTACATTTAGTTCTACACGCTGGTCGTTGTATGAATTTCTGACTAAATGAGCCATTCGACGACTTGTCTTCGTAATGTAATAAAAAAGAAATTTCCAAGTTATTCTTTTTTGTCCACACGACAGCCACTAGTCGAATGTAATAAATATCCAAGTTATTCCTTTTGGTCCCCAGATTTGAAACAAAAATATATTCGCGTGTGACAGTTAATATATTAAGCAGAAAAACTAAAGTTCCCGATGAGGAAAAATTCAAAAAGTTTGCAATGTAATCATTTGAGTTTTGTTTGGTTGCATAGACTTCGTTTTTAATTTGAAAAATAATTTTTTAACGTTTCAAACAAGGGTCGACACGTCGGTCGTCGTATGAATTTCTGACTGAATGAGCCGTTCGACATCCAGTCTCGTTTCGCAATAAATAATAAATTCCCAAGTTATTCATTTTCGCTCACATGACGGCAGGTAGCCACAATGCAATAAACAATAAATATCCAAGATATTCTCTTTGATCCCCAGATTTGAAATAAATAAATGCGTGGGTGACAGTTAACAGGTTAAAGCGATAAAACTAAAGCTACCAAAGAGGGAAAGCTCAAAAAGTGCCCACAATGTGTGGCAACTACTGTCAGCAACTAGTTTCCTATCCAATGATGAAGCTGAAAATAAAGAGAGCGTCGACTGAAATGGATTCCCAAAGCCCTGCAGGCGAGTGAAGGGGCATTTTAAACTTTGAAAGGATCGATTAAATTTCGCTGTGTCGACACGCAAGCCCACGAGTGACACAGACGCGAGGGGAAACACGCTTAATCCCCAAACAGATGATGAACTTATATTTGTTGAGGAGAACAGTTGCCCCCAACCGCTGCGAGGGGGATCAGTTCCAAATATAAAATAAATAATACCGAAACTTCGTAGGATGCGTGTGCAGATTTTCGCAGTGATAGGAACTAAAATATTAGAATTGCTTCACGAAGCAGTGTTGAATGAATTGTTTTGTTACAATACAAATGCCTCAGAATTTAAAATTGAACGAATGGATAAATTAATTTAATAAAAAACTGTATTTTGAAACAAACTATTATTATTGTACTAAAAAAATATATATTTTTAAAAATAATTTTAATCACCGAGCAGGGAGATTTTAGTTATCGATTTTAATTAATTTCTACATTTTTGTCTTTATTTCGTTAATAAAAATATTACGGAATTTCAAAATAAATTTTTCTCAAATTGGCAACCAGTTGGCTGCTCTCATACAGAATGAACAGTTAAATAAATTAATTCATTAACTGATAATTAAGTTCTTAAATATTGAATCAGTGAATAATAGACCAGACTACACAAATGTTCTGAATTTCAAAACTGTACACGACAGGAAAGAAGCAAAAAATCCATTGCAAAATTCCGTCTTTACAAATATGAAATACGTCAATTAAATAAAAGGGTTTACACATGAATTTTATTACAATTCATATCCCTAAACTATAGCTTGAAACATAAGATCCATTTTTGGCACTGAGATATTCACATCACACATGTAAATTAATTATCCATTAAACTCAGAATAAGTCATTTTTGAAACAAAAATATTTATATTACCTGTAATACATCCTACATGCATACTAACTACATAAATAAACTCAGAGTAGTTATATTAAGGTCCTGTTTTTGAAGCAACGCGTGGGCCCTTTTGAACCGCGGTTAGATGATGAGGAAGACATCTGAGCAGGCACCCTTCTTTCCAAACTTCCGCGCCACACCCGCGGGAGAGCAGTTCACCATCGACGTCAAATTTGGCGTGTACCGCACCCATATGCACAGTGGATCATAGGCGTAATTGGGTCTCGAATCTGCAACCCTCCTGTCCCGATACCGCGACTTTACCACCAGGCCACCACGCAGGCCGAATTCAGAGTTTAACTAAGAAATTCAGGTAACTCAGTAACTCAGGTAATTCGGTAACAACATCAGACCTCCAATCCACAATTTATTGATCTCGAGTTTTGAAAGCTTCAATTTATATAAACTAGCAATTCAGCACAGAAAGCAATAAATTGCAATAATTAATTAAAAATGTTTATCATTTAATTACCCCAAAGCCAGCCGCTGAAATGATTGATCAATGAAAACTGAAGATTGATCATTTCAGGAAAATTTCCACAACAATATGATTTCAAAGTAATTCATGATCTTCAAACAGAATATTTAATACCATGGCGTGAAAGTGACTTTTGAAATCTGTTAACTTCGTGTTTATTTATTACAAATGGGCTAAGAGTGTATTCTTTTTCCTTGTAGTAGTGTTATTTCTAATTATGTTTATTCTAATTATTCGTAAAAACATTCTGATTATTTTTGAAATAAGTGCTTTGGGATATGGTGAATAATTTTTTCCTGAAGAACTTTGCTAACGAGTTTAGTAGTTTTTCGTTTTCCAATTCTAGGTTTTCTTTGGAGTAGAATGAATGCGAATTTGAAACAAATGAATTTTCGAACTGCAATAATTTCAAAAAGGAAAAGGTACATTGTATTTTCAAAATTTTCAAGAATTAATTATTAAAAACTTTTTCTTTCTATAATTTTATCTTGATTTTTTGCCAATATATAACAAAATGACCTTCCATCGTGATGTCTTTTTTATTTAATTTTTATTAAAATGATGATTACGTTTTCTTTCTAATAACTTATGCAGAAAGATGGAATCTGATCGCAATCATAACGAATCGAAAGCATAAAACATAAGAAAGGCGCAGTTCGGGTACGCGCCGTAGAAAACTTCGGTATAAAATCATAAAACAAGTGTTTCGTATTAATATATAATTGAATTATCAATCTGTTTAATACAATATTTACACAGAGTAGTATAATGGTTACAGAATAGATAAATCACAAGCTACCACAGACCCTCGCTACATGCGATAAACTTGTGATTTATCTATTCTGTAACCATTTTATAACCATTTTACTACTCTGTGTCAATATTGTATTAAAGAGATTGATAATTAAATTACATATTAATACGTAACACTTGTTTTATGATTTTATCCCGACGTTTTCACGAAAAATCTACGGCGAAGACCCGAACTGCGCTCTTCTTATGTTTTATTTAGAGTAGCTATTGATGGCGCCATCTGTTGACAGTATACAGAACTACATTTCGCGTATGCGCGGTAAAACATTATTTACTACAAATGCTCATATTTCCCGTAATATTCAAATGTTTGGATTCAAATTTTAATAAAATGTTTCTTTTACCTATTGTCAAGTATTCTGTAAGTTTCGTACAATTCGAAAGAAAACTCTGCATGTTATAATAAAAAAACATTCAGAGTTTAAAATTTTCAATTTAATTCCGATTTTTACTTATATTCTGATCAATATTTTTATTGTCTCACTTTAGGTCCTAGTAATACTCCGCAAACTCTTTAAAATGACACCAGAATCAACGTCCTAGCTAAACCCGTTTCCAAGCTACACTTATTTATAACTTTACATAAAGCTAATTCATAACAATCACGAGCATGCGCCTACACTGGTACGATGACGTCACAGGCAAAACAAATACCATGCGACAAACTCTTACAGATATGATCTATCCGTTGTGGGGTCAACCATTCTTTTCGTATTATTAGTCTCGTATTTATTCGAGGTGCAAATCTGACGGTATTTTGTCACACAAGAAAGTTCGACCGACTATCACTGTTACGAGCGGAAAGACGTTTCCACGTCAAAATTTAACTTATTTCATGAAAAGCTAAAAATTTTAAACACAGTGAAATTCACCATTGAACTGTTTAGTTTCGTCTGCTATCTAGTCATATGCTACCTTCTATTTTGGCAGTGGTTTGTCATTCTAATTCAACTAAGAATCAATAGAATAGCTGTGTTGCTTATGGATTCAAAGTATCTCTTCTTAAGTACTTTTCTATACTAACGCTGAAGAACTGGACAAAAGCAAGCGTTTTCAAAGTTTCCGAGACCCTAAAAATGTACCGAATTAGGGTACATTAAAGGACGGGATCCATGGTTTAAGAAATTCTGCTTTACACTATTGACACAAAAATAAGTTTCGAAGTATGTTTTGGGGAAAGGATTAGGAACATCTATTAGTAGATGTTTTCGATTCTAAAATATAAATATAGAGTGGAACGGCAAAACAGGGGATTTCTCAACCATAAAAATCGCAAATTAAGGTGAGGGGGAAAAATCCGAGAATGGTCTAATCTTTGAAGACAGAACTTTGGTATTTACGATGGCAGGGATGGTAATGGCATTAAGTTGGTTGTTTTGTTTAGTCATGTGTCATGGTGAACACCGTGAAGGCTTTTTAACTTGATTTCTTTCACGTTTCAAATTTAGAAATTTGTGATCGACTTCACTCATTTCTAAAATTTTGAAGCTCTGAAATTCTATTGTGTGCTCCCAATGACATTATAATGTCAGTCGCTTAATTTTTATTCGGAGCTTATTAAATTATCTTTCAATTGTCACTTAATTTTGACTCCATATGAGTGGCTCCATCTGGTAGGGAATTTGAGAAAAAAAATTCCATAACAATTGTAATAATGAATTTTGAAATATACTTTAGAGACTAAAAAGAAAGAACTAACAAAAATAAAAAAAAGGTTAAAGAAAGCTGATGTTAATGCATTAAAATGTAGAAAATCATTCATTTTTTAAAAATCAAAAATCTATAAATGAAATTTTAAAAGCTTAAGTCGCTGAAAACAGTATGATGAGGGAATTAAGCCACAATGATTATCATAAGAAAAAAATTCCTACACATGTATTCAAAATTTAAATATATCATGGATGTGATTAAAATTCCAATTTACTTAGAGAATTTATATCCGTGCTCGCGATTTTACAAGTTTAACTTCGATTTCCAAATTTTTCTACCTTTTCGTGGATTGAAAAAAGCTTCGTATATTTTTATTATTAAAAACAATAATAGTTCCGATAACGCGAGGCCTGCTTTTCGATATCGTTTTAATCTCACTCTTCCACACATACAATCAATATGTGGGTAAGTAATTTTTTGAAAATACTGTTAGAGGAAGAAACTGTACAGGATGATGATGATGAAGAAGCTGTTTGAGATGTATGCTCGCTCCTTGGCTGCTTTATCTCAAAGTATCCTAAGATCAAATTCTGAGATCGCGAAACAAAGAAAAAGTCAATGAAAGTAAAAAAAAAAAAAAAAAACTGTACAGGAAGAATCGTGCTTAGAATATTGCTGGTGTTTGTAATAATTGTAAATTGTTGCTGGTGTTGTCTTTGAATATTTTATTGCCGTTGTGCGTATTCTACGCTGCTATGTAAGAATCGTGCTTAGAATATTACTGGTGTTTGTAATAGTTGTAAATTGTTGCTGGTGTTGTCTTTGGATATTTTTTTTGCCGTTGCGCGTATACTACGCTGCCACTAAAAATTCATAAAAAATTGTAAATATTTTCTTTATTTTGCATTCTTTTCACATTTCTGTAAATATATTCGTATCACGGGAGGCATTTATAAACTCATCCATTTTATTCTTACCCTCACTAAATAAAACTTCTGAAAAATGTACATAATTTAATTCAAATACTTGTTTTCAGTTGAATCCATATAAGTTAACCCCACAACATTACACAATAGGGCAATTAAATAATGTACCACAATCTCCCCATCCCCCCAGTAATCTTAGAATTGCCCTTTTTGGTTGTCTAGCGGCTGATTTTCCTACATTCATTCGGGTGGTAGCATGATCAGATAAAGAAGCGAAGAGCCAGGCGAAATCTGATTTTGATGTAACTCGGCGAGCGATGCGTCAGTTTTTCGGGTCTGCTTGATGTCAGGGAAAAAAACTTAATTTATGAGGCAGTTTTAATTAGGGGAAGAAATATTAATCACAGTTGATTAAATCTAGTGGATAAAATAAGTAGCTGGGAGCTGTGCGCTTAGTTTTAGGCCACGAAGGTTTGCTTCAGGCTTACTGATCGATATCAAATCTGCTATTGTTTCTTAAGGAGATTTCAAGATCTTCAAAATGCAAGCAGAAGTTGTAATTTTTTTTATTTTTACTCGCAAAAATGTGACTCCAGATTGGGTGAAACACGGCTTTTGATGAAATGGCGCAGTTTTTTGTTTTCTTTTATGAATTTAATTGCGTTATATTGATGCGGATTCGGTTGTTCAATTCCGTCATTTTTTATACGCTTTTCATTAGTTTCATGTTTGTAAAAATGGATTTTTGTAACCGATTTTCTACTCACTTCCTGACGTGATAAAATTCTGAAATTTTCTACAATTGTGTGTTTTCGATGGTAATTCACTATTATTACTTTTTCAGAACTGAATTATTAGTTAATCGAATAATTTTAATTCCATGAAAGTGAAATAATAATTGATTATAAATCAAAGATTAAAAAGTAGAAAATAATAAAAATAATAATGTTTTGAAAACTACGCTTTTCTTATGTACTTAAGAAGAAAAAAAATTATCAAAAATCATGGAGTCGAAATAGAAATGTAAAAGCTGAAAACAATACTATAAAGAAATTTAACTACAGTGAATATCATATGAAAGAAAAAGCATTTATCAAAAATTAAAATATATTGTGATTGGGATAAAAATTTCAATTTAGTACTTAGAAAATTTCTGTTTCTGATTTTTTTTTTATTTCCAGATTCTTAATATAACTTTTTCTAAATTTTAGAGCCTTAATAAAACGTGGTTTTTTATCTTTACTTAATTTTTCTTGCACGTTGAAACGTTTATGGTGGAGAATTTGTAGGCCAAGAGGATAATCATTTTCTTATTAATACTCAGCAAACCATTTGTATCAACTACAATTTTACCAACTTAGTTATCTTTAATGAATATGCTTCCTCTAATGAATCATAATGAATTGCGTTAAAATACTTTGAAATAAATAAATAAAAATGATTAATTTTTAATTTTTATCTCCTTTCATTTAATCTCCTTCTCCAATTTTCATTAGCGAGAATTTTTTTCAAGCTTTTATCTGTTTTTTCAAAGTAAGCATCTTTAAAATAATTTTTTCAAGTTACGCTTACTTGTGTATATTTCAACAGCTGTGAGAAATAAAAGTTTTGCCTCAAACTGACATTTTTTCATCCGCTGTTACAGTAATAGATTATTGCATAAATAAATAATTTTTGAAAAGTATTTTTTTATATTGACACCTTTGCACTTGCTAATGAAGATAATTTCTTCAATGTTTTTGTGGAAATCTATATATCCACGTTTGAAGCAAAAACTGTAAAACTGTAAAATCAATGCTATCAGACAACAGAAATATGGTGCAAAACTAAAATATGCATTATAAAATCAGAGAGAGAGCTGAGTTTCAAGAAGTTTCATAATGACTTTATTATTTTTTTCATTTCTTACCAATAAATAAAAATATTAGCGAATTTAATTAATTTTTTTCCAAAAAATAATGTAAGTAACACAAATTATTTAGGCTGATAGTTCTAATTAAAAAAATGCTTGGAAAGTTCCCCTTACTTTTAAGAAAAACCTATTTTCTATTCTTTCTAAGTTCTAAAAAAAACAGAAAGATTTCATAACACACGGCTTCTCGGAAAGGAATAAAAGCATGATTCGTCAACATCACGTAATCTTTTTATTCGACATAAATTATTTAATTGAAAAGTCGCATATTTAACCTTTCTAAGGCTGTGGAAGCATATATACCATCTAATTCATCATTTTTTTAAATTTTCATGACGAGTTATTTTACCTCTTCTGATCAGAGCTGTTATTTCTTTATACCCCTTAAACATGAATAAACCCTTTGACCACATAATGTAGTTTTACAAATCAAATTAATTATTGTTTTTAGTATTTTGAAACAGTAATGTGCCAATACCTTCACTTAGATGGAGGCTGGAGTAAGTTCTTGTCAAGATTTTCGATCAAATAAAATCCAAGCTGCTTCAGTATCTTATCTTCAAACATAACAAGGTGTCTTGATTCCTTAAACGACTATTAATCTTTTAAATTAGTTTATATATGAAACTAAAAATTTTACCTAAATAAATTTTTTTCTAAAATCAATCTTAATCCCAGTAATATTACTATTACTAGAAAGAATGGCCCGTTAAAGTGTTAAATAGCGAATCTGAAAATTTTTAATGATTTAACTTGCAATAGAAAGCTAAAAGTCATTAACAGATTTTTTAATTAGAACCAGTTTCTAGCAAGAGGCAGTGCATAATATGGTTTATTAATAAAATAATTCTTCTGATTTTCCGAATACAGTTTAAGCGCGCTTATCACTAGCAAAATGCTTAAATAGAAAGGCAAATTTTGAGTTTCACTCGATTCTGATTTACAAGCATATTTTAACTTAAAACATTTAATATACTTTATCATTATTCAAAATTAAAATTTCCCTCACATTCTGATTTTATACTTTTCCTTTAGAGGAACAGACGAAGTAAATTAAGGAAAATGGGGGAGAGTCACCGATATTGGACCACTTGGACATTTTTTAATGTACAGCGATGGAGTAGTAATTTTAATAGAAAACAAGTAGTAGAATTTTTTGTAGCTTATTTATCTTCAGAACAGTGTAGTTAACTTTTTATGAAATTCAGTTTAAAGTAGGAAAAAAGCAGCTTAAAATAATGTCATCCGTCCAATCGAGGAAATCGGATGTATAGACTGAACCACTGGTTGTCCAGATTGGAACACCAATTTCTTTAAGTACAATTAAAGCAAAAATATTTTTCGATTCTCAAATTCACACCAGCACAGAATGGATGATCCCAACTAGGAAATTTTATGCACTGTATCACTTCCTCTCCTCCCTTTATTTCCTCATAAATTATACACAAGAATACGTATTCCGTGTTTTCCTACTTTTTGATCCAACGTTTGATGACTTTAGTGTCCTTTTATTGTTATTTTCTTGCTTTGACTTGTTCCAATCGCAATTTAAGAGTACTACTAATGGTGCTAAATACTTTATAAGCTATTTCTATAGTTTAAGATAATAATACAATTGATTTAAATGGTCCAATTTAGGTAATTGTTTGTAATCCAACCTAGGCAATCTTTGTAGAACAACAACAGCAACAACAAGGAAAGAAAAAAAAATCAAATCATATTTTGAAACTATTTTAATAAAATTATTATAGTGAATTGTAGCCCAGAAATTTGCTGTCTGAGGATATAATAACGTATTTTCCTACTTAATTTAAAACAGCGTAAGTACTTTTTGTCATGTGTTAAAATAATTGATGGATGATTACCTAACTCTCGTTCTGTAACTGTAACTACGTAACATTTTTGCTCAAAAATGATTTCATACACCCCATTTACTTGTTACAGCATAATTTGCCTATTTTATGGCCCAAATATTAAATAGAATTGAAGTTATGATTCTGGTCCAATCTAGGCGCCGGTCCAAATTTGGCACTCTCCCTTAACTGTAATAGATTTGTTCGCACATAAGCTTTATTCAGATATTGCTACCTCTTCTACTTTCTAATGAACCAGAGACTTTAAGAAATCGGAACACAAGCTTTAACTAATTCATTTTTACTGTATTCACTTATGAATGGAATATTCTAGCGCACGCGCGTCGATGCACTTCGAACACACATTTCCTTATTTATCGCTATTTGGCGCCTCCGTTGAAACGCCAAACCGACGCTAAAACGTGAATTTGAATTCCGGCAACCCTTTTCCCGGGTTCGCGGCAATCCGTTCCATTCCACTACGATAGCTAATCGTAGCTCGCCGAAGATGCTCATCTTCGTGTTCTTCGCGTTCCCAAACGGAACTCGAAATACCTGAAAAAGAACGGCTTTTTAATATAAAAGCTGCGGCAATACTTGCAAGAACGGCTCTCCAGGTATGAATCTTTGAATGTCACGAGTCATTTGCAATTAAAAATAATTTTATTATTTAAATTATTTTCGGCAGCGTGGTGTTTGGTTTTGTGATTTTAGCAACAGTTTGGGACAGGTGATAGAACCGCTGGATCAATAACTATTTTTTTTTCTTTTACAGTGACTGAATTTTAGAGCGGGTTCATTCAAGGGACGTAATAATTTGACAGTGATTTTTCTGATGATGTAAAGTGTTTCACATCATTCCCAATTTTGCGTGGGTGGAGAGGCACAGTTTTCTCTGAGGAGAAATTCAAATTTCATTTTTAAGGTAAATTTTGAAATCATTATTTCTGTTTTCGATATGAAATTCTTTACCCCATTATAATGGTGGGATTTCAAAAATATTATTATACAGCCGCTTAAATCTATTTTGAATAGATTTTATTTTGCATTTTTCAAAGAAATTCTGATTTGAGGAGAAAAAATCTGATTCGTTTTCTTCTTAAGCAGAATTTTGATGATTCATTTTGCGGTTTTAGATTAAACTGTTGATTTTTGAAAAACTAGGAATACCGAAGAGTTTTTGCATCCGTTTGAATCAAATCAGAATGGTTTCTTTTGTAATTAAAGATAAAAAAACATTTCTCGGCAGAAATTTTTAAATGAGAATATTTTTGTCCGATTACAATATTTTTTAGATAAAAAATGACATTGCTTTTATAATGTTAGTACTTTATAACCAGAAAATACTCGCAAAATACGAAAAAAAGTGTAAAGTTGAATCATTTGAAAACGAATAATTTTGAACGGAGCAGAAGTGGTGAGGTGAAAGCTTCAAATATCAGTGCTTGTTGATTGTTTTGTGATCTGGAAATTGCAGCTTTCTGCTTATATCAGAAAAAAATTTTGTTTGTAAAAGTAGAATTATTTTTATACCAGATTTTATCTCAAATCTCATTTGTAGAAAAATGCTTAGAAACAGAATCGAGACGATATTGCTAAAAGTTGACTGTTTTGAGTAAATATGTAGAAAAAATAATGTTTGCAAACTTTTT
The DNA here is from genome assembly GCA_013235015.1 of Araneus ventricosus. Lineage (NCBI taxonomy): Eukaryota > Metazoa > Arthropoda > Arachnida > Araneae > Araneidae > Araneus > Araneus ventricosus. The sequence goes on from BGPR01019526.1 coordinate 27,133, forward strand.
AATGTATTTATAATGCTTTGATTGTAATTATTATTTAACACATTAAAAATTATTTCCTAATAACACAAAGTATAAAAGGAGAACTGGTGGCTGTAAGTTCCAGTATCATTCAGTAATTGTGTTTAAAGATTAAGAAAAAATTTTGGTTTAAAAATTATATTCATTACAGTTTTATTTCGTATTTTTTATCATAGGAATTTTACTTAAAGTAAGAAATAAAAGTTTTAAATGCAGAAGCTCCAGCTTGTAATGGGTGTCGTATACTAAAATTTTATCGCAAATATTTGCTCATACAAAACAATATTTTTAAAGGGTTAAGTTTTGCCTTATGTTTATAGTTCATTCAAACAATTGAAACACGTTATCAACGATGTATCAAAATAAATTTCAAGTATGATCAATCATTTTTATTTTTTCATACAAAAAAGCTTTCATTATAAAGTGTAAAATTATTTAAATAAAAAAATTATGCATATTTATTTAAAACTATTTTTGCAAAATCTTAGAATTAAGAGATTAATAGAGTCTGTAGAAGCAGTTTCACCATATTTGTAAAAAAGTTTACATATTTCCTGTTTCTTTTGTCCTCAGCGCATTCCTTCGATCAGCGTTAGTAAAAAAATTTACATATTTCTTATTTCTTTTATCCTCAGCGCATTTCTTCGATCAGCTTTAGTGTTGTCACTTCGAAATCTGTTAAACAAATATTTATGTTTATCTGAGTATCGATTCTTTTAAAATCTAGCAACAGGCTTGTAATAGATTTTGTATTAGCATAATGCTTTATAATTTCATTTTGATCACACTTTTGAATAATAACAGAGGATCCGAGTACGCCCATGTAAGACTCAAAAGTGACATATTGTGCTTCAGTTAAAAATATTTTTTCAACTCAAATGTACAACCTAATGGACCCTTTTCGTCTTTTCTATAATTATTTTTTTAAAAATTTAAACTATTTTGATTTTATAGATTGGAACAAACGTATATAACTCAGACATCTTACGTACGCATTTAAAATTAGAATTTTAAAGCTTCTTAAAATTTAAAGAAATCAACCTAAATAGAGTTCATTCGTTTGTAACTGAATACTTGTTTTCTTTCTGATCATTGTTTCTAATTAAATGCTTGCATATTAATTAATGTAAATTAATATGCAAGCATTTTAGCGTATATACCTGTGCAGAGTTTTCGCAATTTTTGCATATTGTCATTTCGTCTTTTAATTTTAATGTCAGATTTTTTTTGCTTGATGATCGAAGTTTATGTGTGTGTGTTTATATCGAAAAACTCTACCAGTATGATTTAAATCAAGGCTTCTCAAATTATGGTCCAAGACCTTAAGTGGGTTCCCATGGAAAAATATTAGGGTCGCTTAATTTCTAACAGAGATTTCTTCTTTTAAATTATTTAACATTTTATAACCAAAATATTTTTTTAAAAATCATTTAAAATATTTTGTTGAAATTGTTGAAATTATTATTTTAATTGAATTTCCTCTTAGTTAACATTAACTGTGCCTTCATTTTCATAACTATTTCTCAATTTTGAGGTCACGACGAAATTTTTCTGGAGGATATAGGGTCGTGGAATTCACCCGGAAATGGGACGCGAAAGAAAAAATATCAATTAAATTTATTTAAAGAAATAGTTTGAGAAGCCTTGCTTTAAATCATACTGGTGGAATTTTTCTAAACACACACACACGCACGCACACACAAACACACACGCACGCACACGCACAAATGTTCAATAAAAAGATCTGGCTTTCAAATCAGAAGACGTAAGGACAATATGTAAAAATTGCGAAAACTCTGCACAGGCATGTACGCTAAAATATGCGTATATTAATTTAAACAACCCGTTTTCCCCACATTTAATTTGAAACAATCATTAGGCGGAAATAAGTATTCAGTTACAAATAAATGAACGTTATTTAGATTGGAAGCTTTCAATCTAAAATTGCCCAGCGCAAGTGGATTGCGGTTTGA
>BGPR01019527.1:0-29122 GCA_013235015.1 Araneus ventricosus
TAGAAAAAGTCAAGTTGGGGCTACTTGACCCTAAAAAGTTAGGGATAATTGACCCTAAAAAGTTAGGGATACTTGACTCTAAAAAGTTAGGGATACTTGACCCTATCAAAAGATATTGCCGCTTCGATTCCGTACCCGACCGCAGCACATTTTGTGGTTGGGATCAGTTTTCTGGTGCGTGGAGTTTGTCGGCAATATAGCAACTCAAATATTGAGAATAATTATTTAAAAATAATTTAAGTAATTATTTAATAAATAAAATTTCTTTTTAATGTGATAATTTCACATAATGCAAATAATGATTTTTTGTAAGAATTATAAATATAATTAAAACTTATTTATTTCATTTTTTTCTCGTTTGAGAAAAAAAACCCGATTTTTATTCATTTATTATTTTAATAAAAATCTTTCGCTCGAACTGTTTGTCATTGTTTGGTTTCTTTTAACGTTTTGCTATTTCGTTAAGAGTTCGTCTCTATCTTTCATATTTTTCATATCTTTCATCAACTATCATTTATCATATCTTTCATATTTTGCTTCTGTTTGCATTATAATATTAGGAGAACCTGGAAAGTCTATGTAGCTTCTCCAATTTCCTGATTTGTGCAACATTTTTAAAATCCTTTCTATTCATTTTGGTACTGTTATATTCTATTCTAATTTTACCTAAACTGGCAATTCTTCAATGCGCTATTGACGTTGCTAGGTTCCCAGTTCCATTGTTATAATTTCTATCAGTTAATTAATTCAATATTTTATTTGTTTAGTTAATTTTGAACTAATTTAATTTAGTTTAATAACTACATTTAAATTAATGATTAGACTAATTCACTTTATTCACAAGAATTTTATTAATAACAATTGCCTTTTACAAATGCCATATTATTTTATTTTTAATATTAATTTCATTAATATTTTTGATAATTAAGACTCTTTTAATTCAGTACTTTTAACCTAATATCGAAATTTCGCGTATATCCAAATTATCGAAAGAATTTAAGTACTCTTTGCATGTAGGTTCAAGTATCCCTAGCTTAGGGTCAATTATCCCTAAAGTTGAGGATACTTGACCCTATGTGATTTCATGAAATATTTATTATGTGATTAAATGACATATCAATTTGGCATAAGTACATATGCCATTCTTAAATGCATATCCTTTCATTATTCTTACTATCAAAATTTTCGAGAAATATAAGAAAAAGTAAAAATAGGGCATCTTATCCCTAGTTTCCCCTACGGATAGAACATGTTTATTGGTATTTCCTTCGAAATAATTATCCTGCACATTCTTGTCATGGTGCATGCTAAACTGTTGTAAGCCTTCTTTTATCACCTCCTGCAATGCTTTCGTCAATGCTGCACTTGTTCGGAACTTTAAACAAATTCATCATCCAAGGGAAAAGTCGCATGGGATGAGATCAGGAGGCTAAGCTAGTTGCGGGAATACTGGAAAGTGATGCTGTGACAGGTAAATTGACATCCAGAGGGACCTGTGAGCCGGCGAGTTATCATTATGGAGCACCCGCGATTTAACATTCCAAAGATATGGTCGCTCGCATCTCCCCGAATCATGCTGACGTTTAAGGACTTTAAGGTACCCGACTAGGAGAAAAAATTTAAATAAGCATGCATAATAAAGACATACAGAGCTAAATGACAAAATAGGCTTAAATAGTCACAATTAGAAATACAAATTCATATATCATCAGTAGTTTTTGAAAATAATTATTTTTCCAAGAATTTTAATAAAAATTTCAATGTTAAGAAAAACAGTATAATTGAAAAAATATGGGACTTATTTAATTTTAATTTATTGCGTGCTTCTCAAACTATCTAGAATGCTATAGACCGCAAGATAAAATTTATTTTAATAAATAAATATTTTATGAACATTCAAAGTTGGCTTTATTGATTTTTCGCCAAAATTATCCTACGTTTCAAAGTGAAAGCGACTATAAAACATGACTAAATAAAGCTATCATAAAATCTGCGGTTGAATTCTGAATTTTAATTAATTGTTTTGCAGAAATCACGTTTTTCGTGGACCAATTTTAGCGAAATCTTCATTTTTCAAAAAACACATTTAAAAAATATTATAACGCATTATTTCAAATAAATATCAAGGAATAAAATATTCAAGGAAAGAGAATAAAAACAAAGACTGTTTGAGAATCTTAAAAGTTGTGGCTTTATTTTTGATCATAAAAAAAGTTTTTGAATTTTTCTTCGAAAATCGCTTTTTCATCCTCTAGTCGGATACCTTAATGTATTTTTTAGCCGTTGTACGACAATGCTGAAGGAATTCCTCGTGTGCAACCCCTTTAATTCGAAGAAAGCGCGATCTTCAAAAAAATCTTTTTGCCGCGACTGGGAGTTGTGAATGCCTTAACGAGCTAAACGCATGCTCTGTGCGTGCTTAAGCCGAAGTAACCGTATCTGACTAGTCAGTCACATTATGGTCTATTTGTTCATTTATTCAGCGGGAAATGGCATCGTTCAGTTACCTATATGTGAACAATATGAAAAAAATTTCCGGAAATTTTTTAACGTAGCAGTATAACATGGTCAACAAATGCCATAGCAGTTTTAGTTACGTTATCAGAGAAAATTTAAAAATACATCAGAGCATAAGTCGCAGCAATAACGGCTCGTGTTATGTAGTCTTGGGGGTGCTGTAAATTTTAATCCTGCATGAATAAACTTTTAATCCTTCATAATTTAATGAATAAACTTATTACATTTTTTCTCTTCTAATAGATAAGTATTTTCACAAATTAATTTTAATAAAATTTTAAACTAGAAATTTGTTAAACTGAAATTTTGAAAACACTTGTATCGCGGAAAATTTCTCATATGTATTTCTTCACCATTTATAACTAAATATTATCAAAAAAATCCTTTGGATTGCAAGAAGTTTCATTCAAATTTAATTAATACAAAATAAACTTTTTCAATTAAATTTTTGTTTATCATTAATTTTCCTTCATTTTCTTACTTATTTTCAAAGTTTTAGCTCGCGAAAAAACTTTCGTCTGTGGTAAAATGTTTGAAACTCTGTTTCTAGCTCAACTGGTGCTGCCGAACTCGACAGTTCCCCCTTCAGCTTAAAAACGTAGAAAGGAAGGGAAAGACTGCGCTCTGTAACTACGCATGCGCGCAGGCGGAATTCGGTGCTGGAAAGATCATCAGTTCTCCCTTACTTTAAGTTACTTTTCCTTTGCGCATCATTTTCGGGTACTGAAAAAATTAAAATAGGGAATTTTGTTTTCTGCCTCAGTTTTTCCTGGCTGCTTATTTGAAGATGGAAATCGTTTAATGTACAGTTTCGTTAGATTGTTGATAGATTTAAATACTAAATGCGAAATAAAATAAATTTACACCATGGAAAAAGTTGGGGGTGCTGCAGTACCGCAGTCCCTATGCATGAGCCTCCCCTGAGTCGCAACTTCTTTTAACACTAAATCTATTGCGACAGGTCAAATGACAGTTTTCCAAAGGCAGTTTCAATGTGTCGGTGAAGTATCGGTACGTTCAGTGTTAAGGAAAACAGTACGAACATGGTCGAAAAACATAAAATGTGTTAATACGTGTCTCAGCCTGTAGAAAGAGTTCCGTGAAATTAAATACTGCAATTTTAAATAATGAGGTCCACTACACAAAATGTTGTTAACTGGATTTTAAAATTACATTTCTTTCAAATGCGTCAATTAGTTTTAAATACAGTAATAACTCAATGAGGCCAATTTAACTGGGGATAATGAGACATCCAGCAGCTTTCGCTGCGCTGTCAATTTGAGTCGTATTTGGACTTTCTGGAAACAAAGAAATGAGCAATGGCATTTCTTGACTTCTAATACTGTGATATTTCTTCGTCGGAAAAATCAGTGCCATTATTCATTAAAGGGAATAACGATGAGAAATTTATTTCCTTCAATAAAAACAAATAGAAAAAAAGGATGAACTTTATTCAATCGAAATGTGTTGAAGGTCCCTAATAGGATTGCTTTAAGTTTGCGGTAGAAACAAAAGTTTAGGAACTGACTATCAGATATTCTTACAAAGGCATTCCTTAGTGCTAATTTTCGAAAAGAATCGTTTTAAACTTTGGAGGAGTGTCAAAGAATGACTGATTAAATTGAAGCAGGAATTTCTGAAACTCTCGACAGTTTTGCGTAATTTGAAACTTTCCGAATTGCTTCGTGCTTTGATGGAATTAGGTTTTCTTTTATTTTTGCCTCAGTCCAGGAAAAAGTGGTTATAAATTTCAAGGAATCTATCACATACGGAAATAATTATCTTCACTTTTCGTGTTGAAACTCGCATTTTCCGAGTCCAATAAGTTTAATTTCTTTTCTTTTTTGCGAGGATAAAAGATGAGCAGATTTAAGCCTTTTATTGATTGGTTTTCATTAAAATAGTATTTTTAATTTACTTGGCAATCAATACCATATATTTAATTTTCCTGAGATTTTTCGGTTGCTTAGCCTCCATTGTGGCTTATTTTTCAAATTTCGATCAGATACTACATAAAAGCTAAGGCCGATTCTAAGCATGTAACTTAGTAGATAGCACTTAACCTATAAAAATCAGTAAGATATTCTTTCGTTAATGTTGCTCAATAAATGAATATAAATGGTATACCTAATCAAAATCCCATAAAAGATACGTTTATTACTCAATTCCGTTTTAAACTGAATTTGTTGTTCATTTAAATTCACAATGAAATAGGCTTCAGTTGATTCTCTTTGTCGTTATTAGAATATCTTAATAAACCGATTTATCATCAAAAGGTAATTTGAAATCGGAACGAAAAATCTCTCGCAGCTCTATTATATGAAATAAAAAAAGTTAAATCAGTCAGAAGGCCAATTAAAAATGTCAAAAACGAATCTATTTACATAATCAAACAAAATATGCAACGTAATTTGGCTGAAATAATTCATAAATTGCAATCCAATTAGGTAAAGAAATAATTTGCTTGGGAAGATATACAACCATAACGGATAACTTTACCGCTAATATCTAAGAGTTATGGCTCGCATCTAACTTGATCCAAGACTTTTCTCAGCTTATCTTTTGCTTCAATAAAGCGCACCAGTAAAATAATAGGATCTTCATGGAAACCATGAAAACTTAGTGATGGTTTGAGAAGAGTTCATCAACTCTCACTGTAAATGCTAAGTCCAGCTTCATTAGTGCCTCAATTAAAAATGTCTATAAAGGCAAGTGATCAGCGGTTCATTGTAGAAACAGAAATTACCAATAATTAATTTAAAAATTTGTGCGATGTTCATCTAGAAAATAATTAGCCGGAATGATTGTGCTGGTGCGCCCCTGCATTTCAGAATGGTTCTAATATAATATAATTTATAAAATAATATTTTCAAATGCAAGTAGGATCAAAGACTATCTATAAACTAAAAAGAAATTAAATTTAAAGATGAAAATATTTGCGGTGGAAAAGGAGTACGCGACCTCGCAAGTTCGGCTCGTACGAGTTCCTCATTGTAGACGTCGATCGAGTCCGATCAACATGAATCGTTTCATGAACGCCGAGTTGGTCGATATTCACTTCATGTGCGGTCTATCTAAAGGAAATGGAAGCGCTGCTATACGATAGTATTGGGAAAGATTACCACCTAGTTGCATACCAAATCATCAGATGATCGCTCATGTGCATTAGAACCTGTCTGGACATGGATCCTTCACAGTACCTGTTCAGGATACCAGTTGTTAAGACGTAGATGGATTGGGAATTGTGATCCCGTCGCATGGCCTTCAAGATCACCTGATTTATCTCCTCTTGATTTTTTTTCTCCGTTGTCGTGAAAGACATTGTGTACAGAACTCCAGCAGATTCTGACTTGGACTTTGCGGCAAGAATCGCCATCTCTGCTGAAACGATCCTCGAAAGGCCTGGTATTTTTGAAAATGATCGGCAATCCATGCGGTGCAGATGTCATGTGTGTATCATTGCCAATGGACGAAATTTTAACACCTCCTGCTATTCTTGTAACTGTTATTGTACTTTTTTGGGAGGTAATAAAGTGCTTTACACTTCTTTCTGTATTATGTCCTTAATGTGTCTTTATATCTTTTTATCTCTTGAGGGTGGCTTTTCCGACCATGCCTTCCTATGTGATTATGATTCGATGCTCTTTATCTCCCCTTTAAGTTTGTACGTTGTATTCCGGGACACCCTGTACATAGCGCAATTTCAAATGTAATGGGGTCTTTTAAATATTGTTTATAACACATACACGCAGGGCACGATCGGGCTTCTGATTTTTCGAATACCTTTTCACCCAATTAATCCGTTAAATCGAGGACATACTATATTATGAAAATAATAGTCGATGGTCGTTTTTCTCTAAGACATCCACTAAAACCTTTTTTTAGACTGTTTCAATTTTGAAAGTATGTGTCTTTATTCACCTTCAGATAGACTTTAAAGAAGTATGGATTAAGTTTTCTTTACTTCTTCTTTCCTTCTTGCAAGACTAGCAGAGGTATTTTATGAAATTCTCCAAGTGTCAGAAGATGTCACGCTGTTCATTAGGTACGATTTAAACGACGATTTAGTTCATTTATCAGATTTATTGTCTAGATAAACTAAAAAAGTACCATTAATTACCATAAAAAGAAATTTTAGGAGGCAAAAAGTATATGGAATTGGTCTGCAGACACTATTCATCACGGATATAAAACCGCTGGGAATAGCACTAATAACTTTTCATTCTGTGCATTTTTCGATACTAATTCAGGAACTAATTGCGCTATAAAAGAAGCTTTTTGAGAGTTAGAGGGGTATATTTAACAAAAAGTAATTATATTATAGAAATTTGACAAAATAAAGCTATGTTGAATTTTGTTTGCTTCAGACCCTGAAGGGTTTTTTAATTTGAAAAGGCAACTGCCTTTTAATTAGTGATGAATATTTTGTTTTTCCAATGGAAATTTCCAACTTCAGAAATAAATAGTTGTTAAAAATAAAATTTATCTGCATTATTACATTCAGTACATGAAAGTACGCAATTCAATGCGTTTAAATTCACCTATCATTGACACTATTTTTGTGTCAGAATAGATTTAAATCGAGTGTCTGGAACTATTTCATTTATTTAAAGTTTCTTATGAAAATACTGTTTAGTTTTATTCATCTCCTGAAACAAATCACGTGCTCAGTCTTGCAAATGACAGTTGTTTAAGAATACTGATTTACAAAGGGAATAATGCTGTATCTGAGGAAGAAATTTACGTATTGAGTCTACATTTTACTATAAACTAAACAAAGTTTATAATTTATTTGCTAATTCTAAGTTGCATGAAGTTTGAGCATGAATGAATTTATATACCGTAACATTTTCGCTTTATCTTGTCCACATGTGTTTTAGTTCTCATTCGGTAAGAAAGATTTTTGAAATGTTTGCTTCTCAAGATTGGCTCACCAATTATTTTCTGGCAAATTTATTATATCCCGAAGTCAAAGCATATTTACTTTTAGCGTATTTTTAACTTCCGAGTTCTAAAAATGAGTTAATTTAAGTATAAATGCGAGTTTTCCCCTCACTGCTTGACTGCTATCGCGTTGCCTCAAAACGAGACGGTAATATAACTAAACTAAAGCTTAAAAAAATCCTTCAGTGCTTAATTTTTGAATCTTTTTTGAAGTATTCTTATTGAATGACAATGATAAAGAGTATTTATTTATCTATTTTGGTTTTGTTAGTTTTAGCCCTCTCCAATTCTTTTACATATGCAAAATAATTTTAATTTTTAATTAATTGGAGTCGCAAAAATATTTTCAAATCTCCTGGTTATATTTAACTATTTGCTTTCTTGAGAAAGAATCTTTAAGGTAGGAGAATGATATTTTTATCAGTAATTTAGTCACTTAATTGTCATAAAACTTACCCGCAACACTACTATTGATGGCAGTTCCAAGCAGACTGATAGCCACAATTCTTTTTCTTTTCTTTATTTCCACACTATTTGGGGAAAACACTTTAACTCGTCGATCTGCTATTCTTACGAATTACGATGTTATTAGGTGTCTATCTACAACATTTGTGATGTCATTCACCCTTTTTGGTTAAAAATTTCTCCACTGTGAATATTTGAATGTTAAAATGGTACTGATATTCGTTTGACTGAAGAAAAGTCTGGCACTGAAGAACCAGAGTAAATATTAAATATTTTTTAGAAAGCAGACAGTGTCAGAGTGAAAGCAATATTTTGATGCAAAAAGTCAGCCGAAATAACATTTCTTGGTGACTTGCGTTCTTTATAGAGCAGAAAAGGGACGAAATACATCTTTGCCTGTTGTTTATTTAAAAATAAAGCGAGGAAAACAGGAAGATTAGATGTTTACCATGAAATACACGAAGCTGTTATTTGAAGCAATTTCTTCGCATCTTGTTGAAGTAAATTTTTCACTGAACCAATGTTTAAATTAGCGAAGGGATTCATTTTCATAATTTCACATTTTCTGACAGTGGAAAATCGGCAAAAATTTACAGTTGCAGCAAAAACGTACAAGAACTACAGTACAAGCAAAGTGCACGTCATCAAAGAGTGTGTTCAATATCTTCTCGAAAAAAATTATTAAATATTTAATTAAGTCCGCAAAAATAAATGTCATTGAATACAGTATTAGAAATATACTTACTTCCCCTTGAATTCTCATTTGATCTTATCTTTTTGAGAGTCGCATTTCATGTCGAAAACAGCCACTAAATTTGACTTTGATGTGTAAATATCGATGTACTTGGTTTGTTTGTTTGTTAGGGTTTTCTTGGCGCAAAATCAGTTTTGGTCTTATTGAATCACTACAATCGGTGCATTTGGATTCTACTGTAATTGTGAAGCAAATTTTACGGAAGAAGAGAGGTATGATCACTTCACTTGCCGTTTCTCGACATAAATAACACAAATGCTATCTTGCAGCTTAAGACTTTTTCACAAGGCGTTTCCACTACTCCTTGGAACTCAAACGGTTTATAGTGCTCCAAGATTTGTACCACCCAACAGTTCATACACTCATAATTTGATCACGTGAAGAATAGACTGTAACTCACATTTTGCATTGAAGATTCGGTCCTGAGGGCAATTAGGGGACCGTCTACAAACTGAAGAAGACAAAAACTTTTCTTTTTTGGCCCACCCCGTTTCACAGAATACTGATAACAAGTTTAAACTTTCAGAAATAGTTATGTTTAATATGCATAATATTTACAGGAATTTTCCTAAACTCAGCATAAATATTTAGGAAGATATAAAGGTTTTCTTAAAAAATCCCAAATTTTCCCGCCTGTTTTTTGTTTATAACATGCAGAGTTTTCTGTTATATTATACAAAACTTACAGAAAAAATGTCAATATGATAGAGAAGCATTTTATAAAAAGTTGGAAATTTTTTTGAATATTACAGGAAATATGCATTTTTAGTAAATAATGTTTTATTGCGTATGCACGAAACATAGCGTAATTTTTCTTTCATATATTTAAAGCCAGACATATAGGGCAACTTATATAAAAAATTCAGTTCAATATCATTAGTATTCAGAAAGATATCTGCTTTACAACGAGCAGAATTTTAGCTCCTATCGAAGAGAAGCTAAAGGATGAGGGGTTGTACACAAATTGATATTTTTTTAAATTTATATCTTTGAATCTCTATTTGTATTACCCAGCGGTTTATATCACTCAAATGGTTTATAGTGCTTCCAATTTTATCTCAAGTTGTTCTCGAGAGAAATTAGTTGCTGAAACTGTGAACCTTTCACCATAATTTATTTGAGCTTGAATATTAACGTCATTCACTGAAGTACTTCTCCTATTTTTCTTTTAACCATATGTATGGCTCTGAATGGATAAATATGGCCTTTGGGCCATTAAATTTAACTAAGTCAAACGAATTCAAACTAGTCACTGAAGCACTTGATTAAATGAAAACCCTGGGAGTTGGCGAGTTAAGTTCACTAGCTAATACGAAATAATTCAATTCTCATTAGTTTGAAAGTTGTGAAGTCGTATTATGTGTTTAGAGATTCTATATTATGACATGCAATATTCTTGCTTCTATTCCCAGAAGCTGCATTAAAGTCATTACTTACATTTTCCTTACCTCGTGTATGACTTACATTTATCTGAATCTCATTTCACTTTGGGTTAAGAGCATCGCACTAAAAACTTTCATAAATGTGATGCTTTGGTAAAGTAAGCCTCATCCCTCGACTATTGAAGCATCTTCTTCGGAAGAATTGTTTAATTACTAGATGATGTGAAACTGGGTCATGCTTTTTCTCTTTTGCAATTAAATCAACTTGCAACGAGTTTTCTTTCCGTCCGTAAAGTGGAAACACTTATTCTGATAATGCCACTGGAGAGAATCCAATTTAAAGAAAGGACAGTAAGGGAAATTTAGTAAGCAGCTTTAATACATGGGTTTCTGGTTTTTTTAAGGATCCGTCCACGAAAGATAACTTTTATGGTTCTATAAAACTATAACTTTTATAGTCCTTACTGCAGTAAAAAGGGGCATATGATTCGGAATGAGAGTTTTATTATAGAGATTCTTCTGAGGAATGAGATTTGGGAAAAATAAAGTTTAATTTATGTATCAATCCTTCCTAAAATGCTATATTTACAATTTTTTAATGCAGTGAGGTTTAGTTGACAAAATTTCTGATACAAACCAATATCATTAATTCATCAATCTACTAATCCATTTATAAGTTTAAAAAAAAAATCAATGCTCATTCAGCAATATTCCCTGCATTGTTTTCTTTCGCAAGTCTAAAACCGCTGTGGCGGCATGGTGGCAATGAAGTTGGAGGATAATGGGTTCGATACCGATTTCCACCGAAGAACAGCCTCGTATCTAGGCTTGGGGATCTATTCTGGTACCCCCGGTTGGGGGGGGGGTGGCGGGTTTTCACGGGCGCCCCCCCCCCCACCCGGGGGTACCAGAATAGACCCCTTGATGTATGGTCAATACGTTGTCGTGGGACAGGTGTTCTTTATGCTTATGTTGCGTAGGATTTTAGGGTACTCGCTCAGGTTTCTTCTTGATTATCTGATCACAACTCAGAAGATTCGATTCCAGAAACCGTCGATTATTTTCAAAACGAGACAAAAATCTAAAAAATAAATCAATTAGAGAGAAACGATGCATTTATTAGCAATAATTTACTCTTTTAGTTTTACCGTTGGTGGTTGCATAATTTCCCTGGACATAGAGAAAATGATGCTGGTAGTATAGTTTAGTCAAATAAAAATTTTGATTGTTTGAAATATAATAAATTGCCTTTAGTTTAAATATGAAATAATAGAATGCTACTGCGTACGCTCCTTTTTCTTTTAACCATTTCTTTTCTAAACGCCTGGCTCTATGACGGGAAAACTATTTTGGTACTTCAAGGCGTGAATGTGATGGCTATTTGTATGTACAAGACAAGCGAAGTGATGGCCTTTGCTATTCTTAACAGAGGAATTCCTACTTTTGCATAGGAATCGGATTGTATTTAATGTAGCAACTATTGATAATTATGAATAGAGTGATAAATTTAAAGAGTAGAAAAGAAATTTTGGAGAAACTCTCTAATATTTCAATTACAAGTGTAGGAAAACACCCATGCAGCCAGCATCAACATTATGTAGTAATTTTATCTAAAGCGAATATTCAGTCTACCAGTTTTCTAAATGATGCTAGTTTAAAACCCATAAAATGTGTAACTCAAGGTCATTTACTTCATATTGATCGAAGTTTATCTTACAATGCCAGGTAACTAGTTCGGTATATTAAATGCTTATTGCATTAGCCTGTTCAGTTAATCTTGATGCATAGTTTTTGCCTTTATTGTATCAGTTTGTTCAATCATTTTTTGATCATTCATAAATGGATAGCATTGCTATTTCATGCACTGAGACTACAATAATAGCAGGTATTTTTCAACACTATTACAGCAAGATTGAAACGTCTAGATAACATAGCCGAATAAAAATAACAGCAGAAATGTAAGAAACTTATATTTTAGACAATTAGTCATAAATCTTTTAAAAAATATTTCATGTTTTATCTTAGTTCTGAGAAAAATGATCCCATATTTTTTTTCCAGATGAAATTTGCAAGTTAAAAATGTGTTTAACTTTGTAAATGTGTAACCTTTTGCGCATTGTTCGGAACATATTACTACAGTCATACTTATTTTCAAATCTAAAGTCCACCTCTTTCTTAACCTTATTGCCCATTTTCGCAGTAAATCCAGAAGACAAAAGACTAAGCAAATCGAGTCTGATACGAAATGGGCCCTCTAGCATTTGAATACTTAGAGAAAATAGGATTTCTACGGAATTCTCATTGTCGGTTGGGTAAAAGGCATAGAATGGAGACAGAATGGTTCCCGCCGCTGAAATGTCGGAAATAATGTTTTCAGTGCTTCATTTCTTAAGAAAGATGACATGAAAGTTCTGCGCATGCATGTGTTGTTTGAAATTGGTAATTTTCGTCAAACAGTTGTAAATGTCTGTCTGTATTTGTTGTTAATATCATTTATTACAATTTTCAAATATCATAAAACTGTTTTAAAAGAATCGCCAATTATTTCTATTTTCACTCTAAGCCGCCCAATGCGAGTGTTTAACAACTTTCTCTGAGATATAAAGAAAACAAGACTTAATGCATTAACTACCTTCGTGCATTTACTTCTTGAAATCTGGATGCCAAAGAAAATAACTTGGGCATTTTTATTTATCACTTTTTGTCGACAGATCATCTTACGGTGCATTCATTTAGAAATATATACGACGACCGGTAATTTATTTTAAATTTTAAATGTTATTAAATTGCTTAAAAAGGATTGCCACTTATTCCTATTTTTATTGTAAACCTCTGATCACCAGTGTTTGACGATTGTTTTATCTGAGCTCCATATAAAACAAGACTTAATGCATTAAATGCCTCCTTACAATTTTTTCTTGCAAATTTGGGCGCCGAAGTAAATAACTTCAGTAGAAGTTCAAACTAGTAATGCAAAGAAACAAATATACAGGGTGCCCATTTAAATAAGGGCCACCCCCTCTTAACCTTATAACGACGGCAGCTACGGTCATGAACGTAGTATCTAGGTATAGTAAAGCGTCTATGCGCTATGCGATGAGGCCACTTACAGCGCCACTTGGTGGCAAACACCGAAGTTAGCTTTCCTATCTCCAAAACAGTACAAAATAGGAAGAAAATATCAATTACAAATTTGTAGAGTGTTATCTATTTAGTACAAAAAGGCAACTTATGCATATTAATACAAAGAACAGAACGCTTAAAATGCATACTTGTTCGTTCGCATTTTTCGAAATTGTGACGTCACAAAACGTGCATGAAAGGAGAAAATGTTATTTTTAGGACAAAAAATGACCCCATTATACTTTTTCTTGTGGTAATAACTCAAATAACAGGCGTATGCGACCTCTCCGCCAACATTGCAGGACTTTCGATGACATATTACTGTTGATTGTGCTAACTCACCAACTATATGCTAAAACGTGTAGAAAGTGAAATTCAAACAAGGGCTCAGATCTATAATGCGGATGACGGAGAGCACTTTGAACTCCGAAAATAAAAGTATCTTGTGAAAACTAATTGTTTTTCTCTTTTTAACCTATTTTTTGACGTCACAGTTTCGGAAATCACGAACAATCAAATGTGCATTTTAAGCGTTCCGTTATTAGTATTAATATGCACAAGGTTTCTTTTTGTACTAGATCGATAAAATTTTACAACTTTGTAACTGACATTTTCCCACTATTTTGTACTGTTTTCGAGATAGGAGCTCTAACTCTGGTTTTCTGCTACTAGGTGGCGCTGTAGTTGGTCTAATCGCATAGTGCATAACGTTTTACTATATCTAGACACTACTTTCATGACTATAGCTGCAGTCGTTCTGAAGTTAAGGGGTGGTGGTGGAGCTTACTTAAGTGGTCACCCTGTATATAAGACGAACTGTGTATCGTAAGTCAGTGAAAGTGTTAAAGTGTATAACGTGAAAGTTGACGACGGTTGGAATTTTTTTGAACAACTACGAAATTCCCAGGTTTCCAATAAAATTTTTGCAGAATTTGAAGCCGAAATAAGAAGGTGGCTAATTATTAGTAGTATCCGAGTTTTATTGCAAGCCTCGAGTTGTTTTTAATTTCTTGACTCTCTAATCTTTTAAATGCTTTGACCTTGGTTCCTTTCATTCGAATTATCATATAATTTTTTATACCTAATTATTATCTGTGAAGAATTTCAGAAAATTTATATTCTTCTCTTCTGCTGATTTTGTAAATAAATTTTTCTGTTTTCCTTTTAAAACTTTTTCTTGATTTGTTCTTTTATTGAAAATGCATTGAAATTTTACTAGAAATCACAGAACATGTAGAAGTTTTTTCAGAGGAATATATTGTCATTTGGAAAGTTGTTCCTTATGCTTAATTTAATTATTTAATTGCAAACTTGGCTTGCTGTTCCTTAATGCGAGTCAGCAGAAAAATCTGTTAGTCTAAGTGCGAGTCAGCAGAGCCTTATTTTTGGTGCCTTTATGCAACTTTTTTGTCAACTCGTTTCTATGTGTTCTATTATGGCTATTGATCTGATACAATGTATTACTTCATGATCTTATTTTAAACTTCTCCAACTAAACTGACTTAAGAAATGATTTTCTGAATAGGTTTTAAAACAGATATGTTATCAGAAAATTATGAACAATTTTTGCTGAACCTGTTTCGATGACACATTTGACTGCCGCGTCAACAGCAGCAAATTTCAGAATAGATCTGGAATTAGTCTCCATCAACTTCATAAAAGAATTTTAATTGGATTACTCTTGTGTAAACTGAAAAAAAAACATGATATCAAATTGAAAGGAACAGGGAAAACTTTATATGCATAAATTGTATTTTGTTTTTATTCCTGCTAAATATAGTTAAATTGGAACAATAATTTGAAAATGTAATAAATCGAAAAAAAAATCTGGAGTTTAAAAGGCATTACGAAATTCTGATCTTGCTTGATGTACTCCTAAAGGAAGTAATGAATTTCTAATTGCGAACTACTGCGTAATAAATTTGCGTTTCGATATATTAAACGTTTTAAAAAACAATTCCTCCTTCATCAGTAACTTTTCCTATAAAATGTGTTCAAATGATACTCTTTAACTAAATATATGACCATCAGCTGCATTTCTAGGTTCTTCCGTATTGAAAAACGTAAACGTAAAAGTGACAACGAAGAAATATGGTTTAATTACTGGAAAGCATAATTAATTTATTTTCATAAGTGTATGACATTCTTATTTTAAGTTAGTTAAACGCAGCGACTATATCATTAAGAAGTTAAGAAATAATTAAACTGACAAATGTATACTAACAATTATGTCTCAGTGAAAAATGACAAAGTTTATATTTGCGGTTACAGTATTAAACTTTTCCCGAAGAAATTACTCCACAGCATTTCTCTTTTTTACTCACTTACTTTTTATTTGGTTGGATAGACTTCGTCTTTAACTTGAAAAATTATTCTTTAACATATTGAAGTTCGTTCGAAACGTCGGCCGTCGTATGAATTTCTGACTGAATGAGCCATTCGACGACCTGTCGTCTTAATGTAATAAATAATAAATTTCCAAGTTATTCATTTTTGCCCACACGACGGCCACTAGTCGAATGTAATAAATATCCAACTTATTTTTTTGGTCCCCAGATTTGAAACAAATCCATGGGTGGCAGTTAATATGTTAAGCAGAAAAACTAAAATTCCCGATGAGGAAAAATTCAAAACGTTTGCAATGTAATCATTTGAGTATTGTTTGGTTGCATAGACTTCGTCTTTAACTTGAAAAATCATTCTTTAACATATTAAATTTAGTTCGACACGCTGGTCGTTGTATGAATTTCTGACTGAATGAGCCATTCGACGACTTGTCTTTGTAATGTAATAAAAATAAATTTCCAAGTTATTCTTTTTTGTCCACACTACAGCCACTAGTCGAATGTAATAAATAACCAAGTTATTCTTTTTGGTTCCCAGATTTGAAACAAAAATATATCCGCGTGTGAGAGTTAATATATTAAGCAGAAAAACTAAAGTTCCCGCTGAGGAAAAATTCAAAAAGTTTGCAATGTAATCATTTGAGTATTGTTTGGTTGCATAGACTTCGTCTTTAACTTGAAAAATCATTCTTCAACATATTACATTTAGTTCTACACGCTGGTCGTTGTATGAATTTCTGACTAAATGAGCCATTCGACGACTTGTCTTCGTAATGTAATAAAAAAGAAATTTCCAAGTTATTCTTTTTTGTCCACACGACAGCCACTAGTCGAATGTAATAAATATCCAAGTTATTCCTTTTGGTCCCCAGATTTGAAACAAAAATATATTCGCGTGTGACAGTTAATATATTAAGCAGAAAAACTAAAGTTCCCGATGAGGAAAAATTCAAAAAGTTTGCAATGTAATCATTTGAGTTTTGTTTGGTTGCATAGACTTCGTTTTTAATTTGAAAAATAATTTTTTAACGTTTCAAACAAGGGTCGACACGTCGGTCGTCGTATGAATTTCTGACTGAATGAGCCGTTCGACATCCAGTCTCGTTTCGCAATAAATAATAAATTCCCAAGTTATTCATTTTCGCTCACATGACGGCAGGTAGCCACAATGCAATAAACAATAAATATCCAAGATATTCTCTTTGATCCCCAGATTTGAAATAAATAAATGCGTGGGTGACAGTTAACAGGTTAAAGCGATAAAACTAAAGCTACCAAAGAGGGAAAGCTCAAAAAGTGCCCACAATGTGTGGCAACTACTGTCAGCAACTAGTTTCCTATCCAATGATGAAGCTGAAAATAAAGAGAGCGTCGACTGAAATGGATTCCCAAAGCCCTGCAGGCGAGTGAAGGGGCATTTTAAACTTTGAAAGGATCGATTAAATTTCGCTGTGTCGACACGCAAGCCCACGAGTGACACAGACGCGAGGGGAAACACGCTTAATCCCCAAACAGATGATGAACTTATATTTGTTGAGGAGAACAGTTGCCCCCAACCGCTGCGAGGGGGATCAGTTCCAAATATAAAATAAATAATACCGAAACTTCGTAGGATGCGTGTGCAGATTTTCGCAGTGATAGGAACTAAAATATTAGAATTGCTTCACGAAGCAGTGTTGAATGAATTGTTTTGTTACAATACAAATGCCTCAGAATTTAAAATTGAACGAATGGATAAATTAATTTAATAAAAAACTGTATTTTGAAACAAACTATTATTATTGTACTAAAAAAATATATATTTTTAAAAATAATTTTAATCACCGAGCAGGGAGATTTTAGTTATCGATTTTAATTAATTTCTACATTTTTGTCTTTATTTCGTTAATAAAAATATTACGGAATTTCAAAATAAATTTTTCTCAAATTGGCAACCAGTTGGCTGCTCTCATACAGAATGAACAGTTAAATAAATTAATTCATTAACTGATAATTAAGTTCTTAAATATTGAATCAGTGAATAATAGACCAGACTACACAAATGTTCTGAATTTCAAAACTGTACACGACAGGAAAGAAGCAAAAAATCCATTGCAAAATTCCGTCTTTACAAATATGAAATACGTCAATTAAATAAAAGGGTTTACACATGAATTTTATTACAATTCATATCCCTAAACTATAGCTTGAAACATAAGATCCATTTTTGGCACTGAGATATTCACATCACACATGTAAATTAATTATCCATTAAACTCAGAATAAGTCATTTTTGAAACAAAAATATTTATATTACCTGTAATACATCCTACATGCATACTAACTACATAAATAAACTCAGAGTAGTTATATTAAGGTCCTGTTTTTGAAGCAACGCGTGGGCCCTTTTGAACCGCGGTTAGATGATGAGGAAGACATCTGAGCAGGCACCCTTCTTTCCAAACTTCCGCGCCACACCCGCGGGAGAGCAGTTCACCATCGACGTCAAATTTGGCGTGTACCGCACCCATATGCACAGTGGATCATAGGCGTAATTGGGTCTCGAATCTGCAACCCTCCTGTCCCGATACCGCGACTTTACCACCAGGCCACCACGCAGGCCGAATTCAGAGTTTAACTAAGAAATTCAGGTAACTCAGTAACTCAGGTAATTCGGTAACAACATCAGACCTCCAATCCACAATTTATTGATCTCGAGTTTTGAAAGCTTCAATTTATATAAACTAGCAATTCAGCACAGAAAGCAATAAATTGCAATAATTAATTAAAAATGTTTATCATTTAATTACCCCAAAGCCAGCCGCTGAAATGATTGATCAATGAAAACTGAAGATTGATCATTTCAGGAAAATTTCCACAACAATATGATTTCAAAGTAATTCATGATCTTCAAACAGAATATTTAATACCATGGCGTGAAAGTGACTTTTGAAATCTGTTAACTTCGTGTTTATTTATTACAAATGGGCTAAGAGTGTATTCTTTTTCCTTGTAGTAGTGTTATTTCTAATTATGTTTATTCTAATTATTCGTAAAAACATTCTGATTATTTTTGAAATAAGTGCTTTGGGATATGGTGAATAATTTTTTCCTGAAGAACTTTGCTAACGAGTTTAGTAGTTTTTCGTTTTCCAATTCTAGGTTTTCTTTGGAGTAGAATGAATGCGAATTTGAAACAAATGAATTTTCGAACTGCAATAATTTCAAAAAGGAAAAGGTACATTGTATTTTCAAAATTTTCAAGAATTAATTATTAAAAACTTTTTCTTTCTATAATTTTATCTTGATTTTTTGCCAATATATAACAAAATGACCTTCCATCGTGATGTCTTTTTTATTTAATTTTTATTAAAATGATGATTACGTTTTCTTTCTAATAACTTATGCAGAAAGATGGAATCTGATCGCAATCATAACGAATCGAAAGCATAAAACATAAGAAAGGCGCAGTTCGGGTACGCGCCGTAGAAAACTTCGGTATAAAATCATAAAACAAGTGTTTCGTATTAATATATAATTGAATTATCAATCTGTTTAATACAATATTTACACAGAGTAGTATAATGGTTACAGAATAGATAAATCACAAGCTACCACAGACCCTCGCTACATGCGATAAACTTGTGATTTATCTATTCTGTAACCATTTTATAACCATTTTACTACTCTGTGTCAATATTGTATTAAAGAGATTGATAATTAAATTACATATTAATACGTAACACTTGTTTTATGATTTTATCCCGACGTTTTCACGAAAAATCTACGGCGAAGACCCGAACTGCGCTCTTCTTATGTTTTATTTAGAGTAGCTATTGATGGCGCCATCTGTTGACAGTATACAGAACTACATTTCGCGTATGCGCGGTAAAACATTATTTACTACAAATGCTCATATTTCCCGTAATATTCAAATGTTTGGATTCAAATTTTAATAAAATGTTTCTTTTACCTATTGTCAAGTATTCTGTAAGTTTCGTACAATTCGAAAGAAAACTCTGCATGTTATAATAAAAAAACATTCAGAGTTTAAAATTTTCAATTTAATTCCGATTTTTACTTATATTCTGATCAATATTTTTATTGTCTCACTTTAGGTCCTAGTAATACTCCGCAAACTCTTTAAAATGACACCAGAATCAACGTCCTAGCTAAACCCGTTTCCAAGCTACACTTATTTATAACTTTACATAAAGCTAATTCATAACAATCACGAGCATGCGCCTACACTGGTACGATGACGTCACAGGCAAAACAAATACCATGCGACAAACTCTTACAGATATGATCTATCCGTTGTGGGGTCAACCATTCTTTTCGTATTATTAGTCTCGTATTTATTCGAGGTGCAAATCTGACGGTATTTTGTCACACAAGAAAGTTCGACCGACTATCACTGTTACGAGCGGAAAGACGTTTCCACGTCAAAATTTAACTTATTTCATGAAAAGCTAAAAATTTTAAACACAGTGAAATTCACCATTGAACTGTTTAGTTTCGTCTGCTATCTAGTCATATGCTACCTTCTATTTTGGCAGTGGTTTGTCATTCTAATTCAACTAAGAATCAATAGAATAGCTGTGTTGCTTATGGATTCAAAGTATCTCTTCTTAAGTACTTTTCTATACTAACGCTGAAGAACTGGACAAAAGCAAGCGTTTTCAAAGTTTCCGAGACCCTAAAAATGTACCGAATTAGGGTACATTAAAGGACGGGATCCATGGTTTAAGAAATTCTGCTTTACACTATTGACACAAAAATAAGTTTCGAAGTATGTTTTGGGGAAAGGATTAGGAACATCTATTAGTAGATGTTTTCGATTCTAAAATATAAATATAGAGTGGAACGGCAAAACAGGGGATTTCTCAACCATAAAAATCGCAAATTAAGGTGAGGGGGAAAAATCCGAGAATGGTCTAATCTTTGAAGACAGAACTTTGGTATTTACGATGGCAGGGATGGTAATGGCATTAAGTTGGTTGTTTTGTTTAGTCATGTGTCATGGTGAACACCGTGAAGGCTTTTTAACTTGATTTCTTTCACGTTTCAAATTTAGAAATTTGTGATCGACTTCACTCATTTCTAAAATTTTGAAGCTCTGAAATTCTATTGTGTGCTCCCAATGACATTATAATGTCAGTCGCTTAATTTTTATTCGGAGCTTATTAAATTATCTTTCAATTGTCACTTAATTTTGACTCCATATGAGTGGCTCCATCTGGTAGGGAATTTGAGAAAAAAAATTCCATAACAATTGTAATAATGAATTTTGAAATATACTTTAGAGACTAAAAAGAAAGAACTAACAAAAATAAAAAAAAGGTTAAAGAAAGCTGATGTTAATGCATTAAAATGTAGAAAATCATTCATTTTTTAAAAATCAAAAATCTATAAATGAAATTTTAAAAGCTTAAGTCGCTGAAAACAGTATGATGAGGGAATTAAGCCACAATGATTATCATAAGAAAAAAATTCCTACACATGTATTCAAAATTTAAATATATCATGGATGTGATTAAAATTCCAATTTACTTAGAGAATTTATATCCGTGCTCGCGATTTTACAAGTTTAACTTCGATTTCCAAATTTTTCTACCTTTTCGTGGATTGAAAAAAGCTTCGTATATTTTTATTATTAAAAACAATAATAGTTCCGATAACGCGAGGCCTGCTTTTCGATATCGTTTTAATCTCACTCTTCCACACATACAATCAATATGTGGGTAAGTAATTTTTTGAAAATACTGTTAGAGGAAGAAACTGTACAGGATGATGATGATGAAGAAGCTGTTTGAGATGTATGCTCGCTCCTTGGCTGCTTTATCTCAAAGTATCCTAAGATCAAATTCTGAGATCGCGAAACAAAGAAAAAGTCAATGAAAGTAAAAAAAAAAAAAAAAAACTGTACAGGAAGAATCGTGCTTAGAATATTGCTGGTGTTTGTAATAATTGTAAATTGTTGCTGGTGTTGTCTTTGAATATTTTATTGCCGTTGTGCGTATTCTACGCTGCTATGTAAGAATCGTGCTTAGAATATTACTGGTGTTTGTAATAGTTGTAAATTGTTGCTGGTGTTGTCTTTGGATATTTTTTTTGCCGTTGCGCGTATACTACGCTGCCACTAAAAATTCATAAAAAATTGTAAATATTTTCTTTATTTTGCATTCTTTTCACATTTCTGTAAATATATTCGTATCACGGGAGGCATTTATAAACTCATCCATTTTATTCTTACCCTCACTAAATAAAACTTCTGAAAAATGTACATAATTTAATTCAAATACTTGTTTTCAGTTGAATCCATATAAGTTAACCCCACAACATTACACAATAGGGCAATTAAATAATGTACCACAATCTCCCCATCCCCCCAGTAATCTTAGAATTGCCCTTTTTGGTTGTCTAGCGGCTGATTTTCCTACATTCATTCGGGTGGTAGCATGATCAGATAAAGAAGCGAAGAGCCAGGCGAAATCTGATTTTGATGTAACTCGGCGAGCGATGCGTCAGTTTTTCGGGTCTGCTTGATGTCAGGGAAAAAAACTTAATTTATGAGGCAGTTTTAATTAGGGGAAGAAATATTAATCACAGTTGATTAAATCTAGTGGATAAAATAAGTAGCTGGGAGCTGTGCGCTTAGTTTTAGGCCACGAAGGTTTGCTTCAGGCTTACTGATCGATATCAAATCTGCTATTGTTTCTTAAGGAGATTTCAAGATCTTCAAAATGCAAGCAGAAGTTGTAATTTTTTTTATTTTTACTCGCAAAAATGTGACTCCAGATTGGGTGAAACACGGCTTTTGATGAAATGGCGCAGTTTTTTGTTTTCTTTTATGAATTTAATTGCGTTATATTGATGCGGATTCGGTTGTTCAATTCCGTCATTTTTTATACGCTTTTCATTAGTTTCATGTTTGTAAAAATGGATTTTTGTAACCGATTTTCTACTCACTTCCTGACGTGATAAAATTCTGAAATTTTCTACAATTGTGTGTTTTCGATGGTAATTCACTATTATTACTTTTTCAGAACTGAATTATTAGTTAATCGAATAATTTTAATTCCATGAAAGTGAAATAATAATTGATTATAAATCAAAGATTAAAAAGTAGAAAATAATAAAAATAATAATGTTTTGAAAACTACGCTTTTCTTATGTACTTAAGAAGAAAAAAAATTATCAAAAATCATGGAGTCGAAATAGAAATGTAAAAGCTGAAAACAATACTATAAAGAAATTTAACTACAGTGAATATCATATGAAAGAAAAAGCATTTATCAAAAATTAAAATATATTGTGATTGGGATAAAAATTTCAATTTAGTACTTAGAAAATTTCTGTTTCTGATTTTTTTTTTATTTCCAGATTCTTAATATAACTTTTTCTAAATTTTAGAGCCTTAATAAAACGTGGTTTTTTATCTTTACTTAATTTTTCTTGCACGTTGAAACGTTTATGGTGGAGAATTTGTAGGCCAAGAGGATAATCATTTTCTTATTAATACTCAGCAAACCATTTGTATCAACTACAATTTTACCAACTTAGTTATCTTTAATGAATATGCTTCCTCTAATGAATCATAATGAATTGCGTTAAAATACTTTGAAATAAATAAATAAAAATGATTAATTTTTAATTTTTATCTCCTTTCATTTAATCTCCTTCTCCAATTTTCATTAGCGAGAATTTTTTTCAAGCTTTTATCTGTTTTTTCAAAGTAAGCATCTTTAAAATAATTTTTTCAAGTTACGCTTACTTGTGTATATTTCAACAGCTGTGAGAAATAAAAGTTTTGCCTCAAACTGACATTTTTTCATCCGCTGTTACAGTAATAGATTATTGCATAAATAAATAATTTTTGAAAAGTATTTTTTTATATTGACACCTTTGCACTTGCTAATGAAGATAATTTCTTCAATGTTTTTGTGGAAATCTATATATCCACGTTTGAAGCAAAAACTGTAAAACTGTAAAATCAATGCTATCAGACAACAGAAATATGGTGCAAAACTAAAATATGCATTATAAAATCAGAGAGAGAGCTGAGTTTCAAGAAGTTTCATAATGACTTTATTATTTTTTTCATTTCTTACCAATAAATAAAAATATTAGCGAATTTAATTAATTTTTTTCCAAAAAATAATGTAAGTAACACAAATTATTTAGGCTGATAGTTCTAATTAAAAAAATGCTTGGAAAGTTCCCCTTACTTTTAAGAAAAACCTATTTTCTATTCTTTCTAAGTTCTAAAAAAAACAGAAAGATTTCATAACACACGGCTTCTCGGAAAGGAATAAAAGCATGATTCGTCAACATCACGTAATCTTTTTATTCGACATAAATTATTTAATTGAAAAGTCGCATATTTAACCTTTCTAAGGCTGTGGAAGCATATATACCATCTAATTCATCATTTTTTTAAATTTTCATGACGAGTTATTTTACCTCTTCTGATCAGAGCTGTTATTTCTTTATACCCCTTAAACATGAATAAACCCTTTGACCACATAATGTAGTTTTACAAATCAAATTAATTATTGTTTTTAGTATTTTGAAACAGTAATGTGCCAATACCTTCACTTAGATGGAGGCTGGAGTAAGTTCTTGTCAAGATTTTCGATCAAATAAAATCCAAGCTGCTTCAGTATCTTATCTTCAAACATAACAAGGTGTCTTGATTCCTTAAACGACTATTAATCTTTTAAATTAGTTTATATATGAAACTAAAAATTTTACCTAAATAAATTTTTTTCTAAAATCAATCTTAATCCCAGTAATATTACTATTACTAGAAAGAATGGCCCGTTAAAGTGTTAAATAGCGAATCTGAAAATTTTTAATGATTTAACTTGCAATAGAAAGCTAAAAGTCATTAACAGATTTTTTAATTAGAACCAGTTTCTAGCAAGAGGCAGTGCATAATATGGTTTATTAATAAAATAATTCTTCTGATTTTCCGAATACAGTTTAAGCGCGCTTATCACTAGCAAAATGCTTAAATAGAAAGGCAAATTTTGAGTTTCACTCGATTCTGATTTACAAGCATATTTTAACTTAAAACATTTAATATACTTTATCATTATTCAAAATTAAAATTTCCCTCACATTCTGATTTTATACTTTTCCTTTAGAGGAACAGACGAAGTAAATTAAGGAAAATGGGGGAGAGTCACCGATATTGGACCACTTGGACATTTTTTAATGTACAGCGATGGAGTAGTAATTTTAATAGAAAACAAGTAGTAGAATTTTTTGTAGCTTATTTATCTTCAGAACAGTGTAGTTAACTTTTTATGAAATTCAGTTTAAAGTAGGAAAAAAGCAGCTTAAAATAATGTCATCCGTCCAATCGAGGAAATCGGATGTATAGACTGAACCACTGGTTGTCCAGATTGGAACACCAATTTCTTTAAGTACAATTAAAGCAAAAATATTTTTCGATTCTCAAATTCACACCAGCACAGAATGGATGATCCCAACTAGGAAATTTTATGCACTGTATCACTTCCTCTCCTCCCTTTATTTCCTCATAAATTATACACAAGAATACGTATTCCGTGTTTTCCTACTTTTTGATCCAACGTTTGATGACTTTAGTGTCCTTTTATTGTTATTTTCTTGCTTTGACTTGTTCCAATCGCAATTTAAGAGTACTACTAATGGTGCTAAATACTTTATAAGCTATTTCTATAGTTTAAGATAATAATACAATTGATTTAAATGGTCCAATTTAGGTAATTGTTTGTAATCCAACCTAGGCAATCTTTGTAGAACAACAACAGCAACAACAAGGAAAGAAAAAAAAATCAAATCATATTTTGAAACTATTTTAATAAAATTATTATAGTGAATTGTAGCCCAGAAATTTGCTGTCTGAGGATATAATAACGTATTTTCCTACTTAATTTAAAACAGCGTAAGTACTTTTTGTCATGTGTTAAAATAATTGATGGATGATTACCTAACTCTCGTTCTGTAACTGTAACTACGTAACATTTTTGCTCAAAAATGATTTCATACACCCCATTTACTTGTTACAGCATAATTTGCCTATTTTATGGCCCAAATATTAAATAGAATTGAAGTTATGATTCTGGTCCAATCTAGGCGCCGGTCCAAATTTGGCACTCTCCCTTAACTGTAATAGATTTGTTCGCACATAAGCTTTATTCAGATATTGCTACCTCTTCTACTTTCTAATGAACCAGAGACTTTAAGAAATCGGAACACAAGCTTTAACTAATTCATTTTTACTGTATTCACTTATGAATGGAATATTCTAGCGCACGCGCGTCGATGCACTTCGAACACACATTTCCTTATTTATCGCTATTTGGCGCCTCCGTTGAAACGCCAAACCGACGCTAAAACGTGAATTTGAATTCCGGCAACCCTTTTCCCGGGTTCGCGGCAATCCGTTCCATTCCACTACGATAGCTAATCGTAGCTCGCCGAAGATGCTCATCTTCGTGTTCTTCGCGTTCCCAAACGGAACTCGAAATACCTGAAAAAGAACGGCTTTTTAATATAAAAGCTGCGGCAATACTTGCAAGAACGGCTCTCCAGGTATGAATCTTTGAATGTCACGAGTCATTTGCAATTAAAAATAATTTTATTATTTAAATTATTTTCGGCAGCGTGGTGTTTGGTTTTGTGATTTTAGCAACAGTTTGGGACAGGTGATAGAACCGCTGGATCAATAACTATTTTTTTTTCTTTTACAGTGACTGAATTTTAGAGCGGGTTCATTCAAGGGACGTAATAATTTGACAGTGATTTTTCTGATGATGTAAAGTGTTTCACATCATTCCCAATTTTGCGTGGGTGGAGAGGCACAGTTTTCTCTGAGGAGAAATTCAAATTTCATTTTTAAGGTAAATTTTGAAATCATTATTTCTGTTTTCGATATGAAATTCTTTACCCCATTATAATGGTGGGATTTCAAAAATATTATTATACAGCCGCTTAAATCTATTTTGAATAGATTTTATTTTGCATTTTTCAAAGAAATTCTGATTTGAGGAGAAAAAATCTGATTCGTTTTCTTCTTAAGCAGAATTTTGATGATTCATTTTGCGGTTTTAGATTAAACTGTTGATTTTTGAAAAACTAGGAATACCGAAGAGTTTTTGCATCCGTTTGAATCAAATCAGAATGGTTTCTTTTGTAATTAAAGATAAAAAAACATTTCTCGGCAGAAATTTTTAAATGAGAATATTTTTGTCCGATTACAATATTTTTTAGATAAAAAATGACATTGCTTTTATAATGTTAGTACTTTATAACCAGAAAATACTCGCAAAATACGAAAAAAAGTGTAAAGTTGAATCATTTGAAAACGAATAATTTTGAACGGAGCAGAAGTGGTGAGGTGAAAGCTTCAAATATCAGTGCTTGTTGATTGTTTTGTGATCTGGAAATTGCAGCTTTCTGCTTATATCAGAAAAAAATTTTGTTTGTAAAAGTAGAATTATTTTTATACCAGATTTTATCTCAAATCTCATTTGTAGAAAAATGCTTAGAAACAGAATCGAGACGATATTGCTAAAAGTTGACTGTTTTGAGTAAATATGTAGAAAAAATAATGTTTGCAAACTTTTTAATGTATTTATAATGCTTTGATTGTAATTATTATTTAACACATTAAAAATTATTTCCTAATAACACAAAGTATAAAAGGAGAACTGGTGGCTGTAAGTTCCAGTATCATTCAGTAATTGTGTTTAAAGATTAAGAAAAAATTTTGGTTTAAAAATTATATTCATTACAGTTTTATTTCGTATTTTTTATCATAGGAATTTTACTTAAAGTAAGAAATAAAAGTTTTAAATGCAGAAGCTCCAGCTTGTAATGGGTGTCGTATACTAAAATTTTATCGCAAATATTTGCTCATACAAAACAATATTTTTAAAGGGTTAAGTTTTGCCTTATGTTTATAGTTCATTCAAACAATTGAAACACGTTATCAACGATGTATCAAAATAAATTTCAAGTATGATCAATCATTTTTATTTTTTCATACAAAAAAGCTTTCATTATAAAGTGTAAAATTATTTAAATAAAAAAATTATGCATATTTATTTAAAACTATTTTTGCAAAATCTTAGAATTAAGAGATTAATAGAGTCTGTAGAAGCAGTTTCACCATATTTGTAAAAAAGTTTACATATTTCCTGTTTCTTTTGTCCTCAGCGCATTCCTTCGATCAGCGTTAGTAAAAAAATTTACATATTTCTTATTTCTTTTATCCTCAGCGCATTTCTTCGATCAGCTTTAGTGTTGTCACTTCGAAATCTGTTAAACAAATATTTATGTTTATCTGAGTATCGATTCTTTTAAAATCTAGCAACAGGCTTGTAATAGATTTTGTATTAGCATAATGCTTTATAATTTCATTTTGATCACACTTTTGAATAATAACAGAGGATCCGAGTACGCCCATGTAAGACTCAAAAGTGACATATTGTGCTTCAGTTAAAAATATTTTTTCAACTCAAATGTACAACCTAATGGACCCTTTTCGTCTTTTCTATAATTATTTTTTTAAAAATTTAAACTATTTTGATTTTATAGATTGGAACAAACGTATATAACTCAGACATCTTACGTACGCATTTAAAATTAGAATTTTAAAGCTTCTTAAAATTTAAAGAAATCAACCTAAATAGAGTTCATTCGTTTGTAACTGAATACTTGTTTTCTTTCTGATCATTGTTTCTAATTAAATGCTTGCATATTAATTAATGTAAATTAATATGCAAGCATTTTAGCGTATATACCTGTGCAGAGTTTTCGCAATTTTTGCATATTGTCATTTCGTCTTTTAATTTTAATGTCAGATTTTTTTTGCTTGATGATCGAAGTTTATGTGTGTGTGTTTATATCGAAAAACTCTACCAGTATGATTTAAATCAAGGCTTCTCAAATTATGGTCCAAGACCTTAAGTGGGTTCCCATGGAAAAATATTAGGGTCGCTTAATTTCTAACAGAGATTTCTTCTTTTAAATTATTTAACATTTTATAACCAAAATATTTTTTTAAAAATCATTTAAAATATTTTGTTGAAATTGTTGAAATTATTATTTTAATTGAATTTCCTCTTAGTTAACATTAACTGTGCCTTCATTTTCATAACTATTTCTCAATTTTGAGGTCACGACGAAATTTTTCTGGAGGATATAGGGTCGTGGAATTCACCCGGAAATGGGACGCGAAAGAAAAAATATCAATTAAATTTATTTAAAGAAATAGTTTGAGAAGCCTTGCTTTAAATCATACTGGTGGAATTTTTCTAAACACACACACACGCACGCACACACAAACACACACGCACGCACACGCACAAATGTTCAATAAAAAGATCTGGCTTTCAAATCAGAAGACGTAAGGACAATATGTAAAAATTGCGAAAACTCTGCACAGGCATGTACGCTAAAATATGCGTATATTAATTTAAACAACCCGTTTTCCCCACATTTAATTTGAAACAATCATTAGGCGGAAATAAGTATTCAGTTACAAATAAATGAACGTTATTTAGATTGGAAGCTTTCAATCTAAAATTGCCCAGCGCAAGTGGATTGCGGTTTGA
>BGPR01019528.1:1429-29121 GCA_013235015.1 Araneus ventricosus
AAAAAAAAAAAAAAAAAAAGGAAAGGCAATTTAAGATATTCAAGAATTGTGATGAGGATAAAAATATTGAATTTAAAATAAATTAACATGTTGGAATGTTTATGATGAAAATTGAACTAAAAGGTTATAGTTAAAACTTTATATTATATGCTGTTTTGAAATTGTAATTATATTGATTGTCTAAGCAAATCCATAGAAGTTTTGTTATAATTTTCTTATATAGAACATCTAAGTATTTATAAAGTGTTATTCCTTTTTGAAATGTTCTGACGTCAGTAATTATGCATCCTTGCTACAAAGAATCAAATGCATGATGTTTAAAAGTAGTGGTAACATTTGTTTCCATATATATATAGTTGTTATAATGAAATGAGTTATATATGTTGGTAAAAAATATATGAAATTGGCTGAGTAAAATTTTAACATTATAAGGAGATATTTCTATTAATCTGAAATAATAATTAAAATTTTAATTTAGAGATGGCCACTCATATAATCCTAAGAAATGATAAAATTTGATAATTTAGTAATTGAGTAGGCAGCTAGGGTAAAAATTTGGAATCATATATGAACATTAATTAAAAATCTGTTTAAGAAAGGGTCGACCCTAATACTGATGACTTACTTTAAAGATTGTTATGGATGTCAAGATTTAAAAATTTCTTGTATGTGTGTCAATAATATGTGTGTATTTATGTGAAGAACGTAACTTAATAAATTGATTAGGTTTAAAATTTGGCTTTGTTTTCCTTGTCAATATGTAAGCACTGAGAAAGAATGTATTAAGTGTCAGGGTTATATTGCGGGTTTTAGATTTGTTCTAAAATTTAAACACAACGCTTTGGGTTAATCACTTTTCTAATTTATATTTTGGTAAATATGAATGTTATTAAAGGATATTTGAGATAGATAGAAGTTAAGTTTGAAAAATGCTTCTTATGCCTGTTGCTAAAATTTCATTATGTGGTGACATTGAACAGTAGTTGTGAATTGGTTTGATATTAATTGATGTTAGGGTTATGTGATTTTAAGATTACTGATTTGTATGATGTTCATATTGAGATTAAATAGCAGTAAATTTTGAACTAATTAAGCAACAGGTGTAGTAACATTCTAAACTACTGAAACTTCTAGTTTTTAAATGAGTAAATGATATAATAGAGATTCTTAAAATCCTTAATCTAATGATTGGTTTAGTATTACTTGAATGCTTTTGAGTCAAACAAAGGATCTCTAGAAATTTTTAATTTGGTTATGCTTATGTAGTTTGAGGAATTGCGAAATACCTTTTTGAGTTATTGTAAAGGAGCATATGATTTTGGATATAGAATAGATGTAAACAAACAATCTATTGATTCTTCTAAAACAGTAAACAAGGTCAAAATCAAAGCTAAAACTTCACAATACTTTTTGTTGATGTTGGTAATATGATTATCGTAAGTTAGCCGAGAGTCAAGCGTCACTCCAAGATATTTGGTTTCTTTACTCCATTTGATTGCTCTTCTGTAGAGCTTGGGTGGGTCAGGTACCTTTCTGCGCCTCGTAAAATAGACGGCCTGACATTTGTCAGCGTTCACTTTAATTTTCCACATTATCAGCCATTTACCTAACTGATCAAGGTAGTTATTGAGTTCCTCAATCGCTTTATTGGACTCACCGGTGCTTATGACGGCAGTGTCGTCAGCGGATAGACATAGTCGGGTCTGGCAGTTCCTGGGGCTGGGAATGCCGTTGACGTAAATATTGAACAGTACTGATCCAATCTTAGATCCCTGTGCTACTCCGGCGTCTATTGCACGTTCCGAGGAAAGATCACTCCCTACTCGTACGGCAAAGCGCTTTCCTCGTAGGCAGTGGCGGACTGGGTCTGAAAAAGTGGTTGCCATGAGTGAAAGGGGCCCTTTCCCTATCACATTTAGAATGCCCTCTTAAATATATATTTTTTAATTTTATTTATTACAGATATAGTAAATTAAAATAAATAAGTTAGTATAATCTATCCTAATCTAATATTACTAATTACAGTATACACGTATTATACATATTATTGGAAGTAATAAATACCAAATTTAAATGTAAGTTTATTATTGTATAGCATAATTTACAAGCCCCAAATATAATAAGTTGATATAATATCTTCCAAATATAATTTTGGAACTAAACTGTTATTTTGAGAATTTTTTAACCAAACTGCAAATAAAGTACAAAATATTTACTAATTCTAATTTTTTTAAAGAATATTTCTTTCTATCAAATGTTAACGCAAAAGGAAGGAAGTAAAATGCACCACTTCAAAAAGGGCAAATCAGTTCACTAGATGATTGTGCAAATCTGTCAATAATTATTCTGCATCCAAATCATCGAACAATTCCTTTTCATTAGATAGCAACATATAGGATTCCAAATTCTCCTCAGATAATGAGTTTCTTATTATGGTTTTTATGATCTTTAGCTTCGAAATTTTATTACTATGAATACATCATTCATCTCTCAAAAATAAATTTCAAAGTTCTTAAAGACAAAGTTCTTTTAAAATATTTTCAATCGATGTGTAACAGGAAAATGAAAATCCTGAGTAAAAAAGTAAAAAAAAAAAAAAAAATTGCATAATGGTCGGTATTACACAGAAACCACCTCAAACATAATTAGGACTGTTAGCTAAATTAACTCTAAATAAATATGAAGAGAAAGGATTATGTATAATTAAATTTTCATTAGTTATTTATCCGTTATTTATAGCATGGAATTTTTAAACCCTCACACGCTTGGCGGCTGAAGAACGTTTCCGAAATTCACTAAATTTTAGGCAAATGTATTGTTTATAAATCCCTTTGATAGAAAATAAGAGACTGAAATTTTAAATATTTAATTATCGTGGCGATCTTAGCAAACGGTCTGCAATTCCTTAGCTTTCTAGCATATATTTTAACCGAGGAGAGACTGAGAAGACTTCGAATTCATAAATTTTATTTTTCACGTCTGCATCCTACAAATTTGCATTTCATTTTAGTACATTTTTAATGTTCACTACTCAAAACAAACTCTCAGAGAAGATTCTTTCTTCAAAGCCCACCCCAAACTTAACTGCTTGATAACTTGATTTGCAAAGAAGAATTAAACGAGTAAAAATATATTATTTTTAAAGATTCACACAAGAATTCAACATTGTAAGCAAGTCTGGATCCATGGATGTACACCTCATAATTTGATCTAAGTGAATAAATTTCTCGTCCGCAGTTAACGCGTATAATAATAACACAATTTCACGATTAAAATAACAAAAATATGATTAAATTTATTTGATTTGAAATTTAGTAAGTTAAATATTTCGTATACGGTTTTAGCGACAGAGGCTGAAAGAGAAATGCCATCCTATAGTAGGCCATCCATTATAAGAGATGCGAAAGAATTGGATGATTTGAAATTGCAGTAATTTTGCAAGTAATATTTAAATAATTTGTCATTAAATTGATGTCATTAAAAATATAATTTTTAAAATGGTTCAAAAATCTTTTTTGTGGAATAATATTTTTGGAGATATCGCGAAAAAACGTCAAAATCGTGCTGAATTTTTAATTAACTGTTGAATCTAGAATTGTGAAATTTGGTGCAAACATACTATGGAAGTTGAGAATGTACATCTCGGAGGATTTTTTAAAATTTTAATTAATTGAAAGTTAAGCAAGAATTTAAATTTTTCTGCGATAACATTTTTTCGTTATTTCTCCATTTTTGTTTTACTACAATATTTTTTTCTTTTTTGTTACTTCAAATAAATTTATTTTTTTAGATATATTTACTATATTATTTTGATAGATTTACCACTGAAACCACTCTTTCAAATGACGGCAAGATAATTTTTCCTTGGAGATATTATTTATTTCTTCGTTATAATTAGGTAAAATATTTACTATACGATTAGATTAATAATTTTAATTTAAATTAGAATTATGCATGATCAAAATAAAAAAAATCTTCATCGATTCTCAAGATTTTTTTAGACTTTTTAACACTTGAATTTAAATACTTAATCATTAATTTCATTAGATGCAAAACATACTGCATCAAAATTTGGTTCAAATACTAATTTCCTGTCCCTTTTTTTACAACTAATTCATTTCTGGGGTGTTTTTTTATAAATATTGATACTCTCAGCCTACTAAAAGTTAATAAGTTGATGAATTTAAAACTGGTTGATATAATTAAATTATTACAATCAATAAGCTGGTTGTCGAAGGCGGCTAGTATTTAATACTACAAAAGTAATGTAAAAATTAGAGAAATAATTATTTTTCTCCTTTTGTATGTCCTACTCTCTGCTGACTGGCAACAGGAATATCTCTTTTTTCCCCAGTTATTTGCCAAGAAAGAAGCACTAGAAGTCTGTCTAATGGTTTGAGGTTACAACGTTGTAAACATGACCAGATAATCCCCACCACAAAAAACCCCATAAATATAAGAAAAGCGCGAGTGTCCCCTTTTCAAAAACGTCCCTTGGACATCAGATTACATGATTTTTCTTCTCTCTCTCTCCCCCTCCCTA
Source organism: Araneus ventricosus (assembly GCA_013235015.1). Taxonomy (NCBI): domain Eukaryota; kingdom Metazoa; phylum Arthropoda; class Arachnida; order Araneae; family Araneidae; genus Araneus; species Araneus ventricosus. The sequence continues at coordinate 5,973 of BGPR01019528.1, forward strand.
AAAGTTTTAGCTTCCCGAAGAAGACTTTTCTCCGTCTTTTACTTTAGGCTAGTTCGCTTGTCTGTCAGTTTAACGACAACGAAATGCACAAACAAAAAGCACGTCGTTTAGCCATCTCCAAGGTCCGCAACCCTTCTTGCACAGAAGGTTATCATATCTTTTTGCTGGGGGCCTCCTAGAAGAATAAAAATCGTGTGGCTATTGCATCCCGGCCTTGCATAGAAAATGTTGTGGGGGTTTAGCACGAAACTACTTACTTTTTTTACTCAGAAAAGGTACAGGAAATTTGCTTGAAAAAGAGTTCTTCCCTTTCTCTCTCTTAAACACGCAACATCCTAGGGGCCCAAATTAACTTATGTACAGGGAGGCCCACTTGCCATCGGGCAAGCTGGCAACCTGGCCAGTCCGCCACTGCAAATGGATATGAAAAGCCTCGAGATATCCAGCAGGACAAGGACATGTATTATAATGGCCAAAATATTTCGTATTGGTGCCAAGAGGGAAGTCCTTGCAGTCTTATCTTATCTGTCATTCTTTTTGACTAAAATATATTGCTTTTCTCTATATTAACGTCGCTCTCTCAATTTGTTTTCCACCACTCTAACCTGCCTGCTGCCCTCTTCGGCAGGATTCAATTCCTAAAATCACACCCCATGAAAAGAATCTTCACCCCCGAATAATTTTCTTGCATTTCGCTATGAATGAAACTGAATATAATTTAGCAGATAATGTGTCCAGTTAGGGTGTGCAATAGGTTCATATTTCAGTTTTGTCAGCTTAAATCTTGAATATTATAGGGAGAGTGACACCGAATTTGGACAGGCGCCTAGATTGGACAAGTTTCATAACTCTATTAGCGGGCCGTCAGATAGGCAAATTATGTTGTAACAATGTAAATGGGGTGTATAATATCACCCCATTGTGAAATGATAGAGTGTGAAATTATTAAGAGAAAGCGTTATGTGGTTTCAATTAGAGAAGAAACGTCGTGATTTAGGCATCATCAATTGATCATTTTAACAAAAGACAAAAAGTCCTTACGCAAATCTGAATTATGTAGGGAAATATGTTATATCCTCAGATAGGAAACTTCTTTAGCTACAGTTTACTGTAATTATTTTATGAACATAGTTTAAAATTAAAAGTTAGGGAATTTTTTTTGTTCAGGCCAAAGTTTGCCTAAATTGGACTACAAACGTTTCCCTAAATTTGATCTTTTAAATTAATGGGGTTATTATCGTAAACCACAGGAATAATTCAGTAAGAAATTTATTATCGTTAGTAGCCCTCAAAAATTGGAACTGAAACAAGTGAAAGGAAATAAAAATAATAATAAATAAATAAATAAACGGACACTAAATCCATTAAATGTTGGAAAAAAAACATAAAAATTTATTCTATGTATATTTTATATCAATTGTGGGGCCCCCGCCCCCGGGAGAAGAGGAAGTGTTACAGCGCAAAAAAGATCATACTTGGGTTCTGCATTGTATGCTAGTGTGAATTAGAGAATCAAAAAATATTTTTGCTTTAGTTGTGCTTAACCCTCTGGTTACTAAGAATTCTCAAAATCTGAGTACAGTTGTATACGGAGTTTTGCTTACTAATTGATCTGTAGATTGGATTCGTCCGCTCCATTCTCCCTTTTCTCCTCACTACGGGTGGTGGGAGATATGAATGGCAGGCCTTTCATGTCTCATCTCTCCCCTAAGGGTCCCTTTAATGACCATTCGCCCAGCTGCCTTCTCCCCCTTTCGGAACAGCAACCGGCCGAAATCCGTCCCACTAGTATAGAAGTTGCATGGCCGGTTACGGCCGGCTTAGGAGTCAGAGTGTTAAAGGAATGGGTGGTACAACCTGGGCACCCAATAGTACAATCTAGGTAAATGATTTCCGTGATTGGACCAATTAAAGATTTTTCAGCTGCTTTTTTCTTAATTTAAAGTGTATTTTATAAAAAAAAGTTAATTATACACTTTTCTGAAGATAAATAAACTACAAAAAAATCTACCTCTTATCTGTCAATAAAATTACTCCTCCATTACTGTACATTAAAAAATGTCCAGAGTGTCCAAATTCGACGACTCTCCGAATAATCTTATTTTAAATGCTTGCTATAAAAATAATCTGAGTGTGGATAAGGAGGACCATACACTTTCGTATCAACAATGGGTGTAAACAATGGAATTTTCTTTCGTTCGCGGAATGATGTTATCTTTTTTGAATACATCAGATTTTCTCAATTGCAACCAAATTTCTCTCTACCTACATTCACTGGTATAAATCGTGGCAACTTCGCTCCAACCATCCCAAAACTCGCGAAATTGTCGGTTCAAAACAACAGCCATGAATACCAGATTTGGCGAGAAATCGCCAAAAACATTCAACTTCGGCGACCGCACCGTGTTTTTAAGTCGAGCAAGATATAAAAAGAATTTAAAAGTTATTTGCGAAATCCAACTGAAAACAGCAAAATTTTCAAATACTGTAGTTCAACGCAGCGTACATTCTGCATTGAAAAAGGCTGTACATTTTCACTGTGATGCTACCCTCTTTCGTTCACAACAGTTATTTATATCCGAAAGGAAAAGACATTCAGGACAACTCAAAACATAGATTATTATAAACAAAATAAAAGTAAAAATTACACAAGTATAGATAGGATCTTTTAGCATTTACTTTTCAAATCCCGCTCTTCCACGTGTTGATATGCGATTTAAGATCTATCATATGCGGAATCTACACGTTTGCCAGGCGGTTTTTGGTAAACTATATTTTCCCTCTTAATTCTTGTGTATTTTCTTCCAACCAAGAGATTCTCCTTCCCGCTACTAATAACAAGATATCAACAACCTAAAGGGAAATGGAGAGGAAGGGATTGAACGAAGGTCACTTTCACTTTCCAAGAACTTAACTTTCATAGAAACCCCCCAATAAACCACAGCCAAACATCGTCGCCATTACGGAACTTGGCAACAGTATATTTCTTTCTTACCTATGGTTACCATAAACTTTTGGTTGAAATCCGGAAGGGGGACGGTGGGCAAAAGTTTGAGGGCAGAAAGGTGCAGGAAAATTACCCCGGAGTATGGGGTAGACAACAAAATTTAACAATTTAGTTGCAAAACTATCTAACTTAACAGTATACTATTGTTTATATATATATATTATATAATTCCTAGTTTTAATCAGCTAAAATGAAATTTTAATTATTTTTCTCAAAAATTTACTTTTTACCTTGAACGTGAGCTTGAAATCTGGATATAGTGACTTTTACGTACACATACAGAAAGACAAAAAATGAGACGGAGAAAAATCAGTGAAAAAAAAAAAAAAAAGAAATGAAATGAAAACGAAAGCGCAAATTAGCCGTATTTTAACCGTAAATAAAAGTTAAAAAGTAAACTGAAAAAAGTATCGAAAATAGACGAACATTTAAAAAAATATCTTAACATCAACATAAGATAAATGCTGTAATAAAAGATAAAAGCAAAATTAAGTGGACAGTTGAAGATATTTCGAGACATTTAATTATTCGATCTATTTCCAGGCGGTCATATTTATACTGGCGAATTCAGATAGGGATACGATTTCCCAATGCCAGAGCATTAAAGGAATGCTGTTCAAAATTTTCTTGTAGACCTGGTACGCTTCTTGATGTTTTGCTGATTACGAAAAAAAATACTAAATATATATAATTGCATTATATTTATTACATATTTGAAGTATAGTTACAAAATGAATACGTAAAAATTACGTAAAAACGTATGTCTGCTTCGCAAGTATTTACAATGCATTATTTTGTTATAAATTTTTTCTCTCAAATATATAAAAATGATAGAGGTAAACAAATAATCCATTTTATTCAAAAGAAAAAAATTAATAATTGAGCCAGTCAGCTTTTTCAATGTGTGATAGCATATGCCGACACAGAAGCTGATTTACATATTTTTTTTTCTCTTCCCTCATATATTTTGTGTCAAAAAAGTCTCAAATAATTTATTGAAATGGTCGTGTATCTGATTGATCTCACTCCAAATACTGGCATCCAATTTTAAATATTAAGTAAAAAAAGAAATAACATTAACATCAAAACCATTATAGTAAAGGGAATTTCGTATTTTAGAGCGCGGAGTGTCAGCATGGTGACGTCAAAAAATTCCCCCACTGGTTCTTCAATGAAGCCTCTATGAGCCAGCTCTTGTATTTCTCTGACCCTGTGTGGGATGAGCTACAGGATATTTATTGCGCCTTAATAAATTGTATGGAAACGTATATATAAGCAAATGTCCTACAATCGAAGCCCAAGACCAAGATACATAACTTTTACCTCAAGATACATAACGAACCAGCTTACGATTGGATTATCCTAGTTCGAGAAAAAAGAGCGGGTATTGTGATGGAGACAACTTTTGAGAATGTCCCGTCTGTAAAAAGACGCAGAATCATCGCAGTTCCTATCAATATGGGCGATTAATTTTTTCAAAATTCCACTTTTAAGGCCTTAGATAGCTACAATGTGATACACGCGATTTTACAAGAACTACTCTAAAATCAGTCCTGAATAGAAAGACAGGAGCAACGACAATCACAATAAATTTTTTATCCCCCAAATAATATTATATTTTCAAACTTTTTAATTTCCAAATTTTATTTTATTCCAAATTAAATTTAACTTAGTTAGCGCAATTTCGCTCATCTCACATTGAATAATAATAATAATAAGCTATTTAATTCTGTTAAAATATGTTTAAATGAATATACTTTAAATCAGTCAAGAAACAAAGCAAAAAAAAAAAATCTTACCTTTAATTTGAAAAAAATAATCAAATTCAAAGACCTGGAAGCTGATTAATTCTAAACTCTTGGTATCTTGTTCACTAATACTGAGAAATAATGAGTCCGAAGCAAATATTTGACAATTCTATAATTCCGATCCAAATATTTAATTCTTAATTCAGATGCAAATGATTTAGAAAAGCATCGAAATATACAGTAGGACAAGAACATGTATTGTAATGGCCAAAATGTTTTTCATTGGTGCCAAGAGGGATGTCCTTGCAGTTTTATCTTATCTGTCATGCTTTTTGATTAAAATATACTTTTCTGTACATTCACGTCCCTTGCTCAGTTTGTTTCCAACCCTTCTAACTTATGTGCTGACCTCTTCGGGAGGATTCAATTTCTAAAATCACACCCCATGAAAACAATGTTTATCCCCAATAATTTTCTTGCATTACGCTACGGATGAAACTGAATATAATTTAGAAGATAATATGTCGAGCTAAGGTCTACAATAGTTTCATATTTCAGAATTGTTTGATTAAATCTTGAATTTTATTGGGGAGAGACGTCGCATTTGTACAGGCGCCTAGATCGGACAGGTTTCATAACTTCAATTCTATTAAATTTTGGGCTGCAAAATAGGCAATTTATGTTGCAACGATGTAAATAGGGTGTATGATATCAGTTTTAAGAGAAAGCGCTGCATGGTTATGGTCAGAGAACAAATGTTTAGATTTAGGCATCATCAATCGATTATTTTAACAAAAGACAAGACATTTTTAAGCTGCTCTAAATTAAGTAGGAAAATATGTTATTTTGTGCTAAGTTAGGAAACTTCTTTACATATAATTTACTATAATCATTTTATAAAAATAGTTTAAAATTAAGGTTATGGAGTTTTTTTTTTTCTGTCCAAAAGTTGTCTGTATTGGACTACAAACGGTTGCTAAATTTGACAATTTTAATCAATGGTGTGATTATCATAAACTACAGGAATAAATTAGAAAGCACCGCTAGTTCTCCTCATAAAATGGAACGGAAACAAGTCAAACCAAATAATAGTAATTATTAATTAATTAATAAAATGACACTAAATCCATCAAATGTGGGATCAAAAAGTATTAAAATCCAAGCTATGTATCATTTACATCGCTTGTGTGGAAAAAAAGGAAGAAGAGAAAGTGATACAGAGCAGAAAATGCCATACTTCGATTCCTATATACTAATGTGAATTAGAGAATCAAAAAATATTTTTTATTTTAGTTGTGCTTAAAGAAATTGGTGGTCTAATCTGGACACCCAATAGTACAATCTAGGCAAACGATTTCCTTGATAGGATCAATGAAACATTTGCTTTAGCTGCTTTTATCCTAATTTAAAGTGTAATTCACAAAAAAAAGTTAATTACACAATTCTGAAAATAAATAAACTACAAAAAATTCTACTGCTTATTTTTCAATAAAATTACTTCTCTATCTCTGAACATTAAAAAATGTCCAGATGGTCCAAATTCGACGGCTCTCCCACTAATCTTAGTTGGTATCCACACTATAAAAATAATAATAAAAAAATTCTTCAGCAAGTACGAACTAAATTCATGCGTTATTTATTTTACAAAGTAATAATTTTCGTTCTTAGGATATACATATATTTATCTTATTTGCGAAATATTTTTAACATCCAAATTCGAAGTCACGACAAAATCATTCTTTTATACTGTTTTTTTTATGATAATCAATCATATGATTGATTGCATTGATGTTCTTAACTGAATTAATTTTGCTGTGACTACCAGAACTTTTATAAAGAAAATGGCCTTATTTGAAAATATATTTGTTAAATTTAATCCCATTGATGATTTCACTGCATATAAATTTTAAGCAATTTTTAACTAGTTTTCTGATGATCTTGATATTTTTAATAAGTCTTTTAATATTTTTATGACTAAGTGTTTACAATGTTTATTCTTTGTTTGACTGATGATCATTTTATGTTGTGCAACACTGTAATTGGAATTTCTCTGGTAAGAATTTTCGTTAAATAAACAAATCTAGTTTGGTTTTTGTTCGTTGGTTGTGTTTGTATTTTCGAACCGAGACCACGGTGGACTAGTGGAGAGGTAGAGCCGGAGGGTTCCAGGTTCGAAATCCGATTCATTTAAAGATCCGTCGTGTATTGTGCCTATTGCACTGTAAATCATATGTAAGGGGTCAAACGTCCTCCCGCTGATGTGGCGGGGAAGTTTGGAGAGGGGGTGCCAGCTCAGCTGTCACCCTCGTCATCTGACCGCGGTTCAAATTCACGAAGTCCGTCTCAAAATAGCCTTCGTGTTGCATCAAAATGGGATGTTAATATACATAAGTATTTCCAAACCTTCTTATCGACAACTTCAGGCTGAGTACAAAGTCTTTTCCTGATAACAAAACGTTAGATCGAAGTTATTGTTGAAGATAGTGACGTGATGTTTTAACATTATAATGTTTACAGGCTGGCATTACTGTCTGTGAATTGTATTATGTATAATGTGACCATGAACGGGACTGTCCTGCTTTTAGGCAGTATATCCCGAGCACAGCTTCGGAACGTCGAAATGTTCCGTTTTCGGAACGAGAGCAACACATGGTAACAACTTCAGGAAAAAAGGGGGAAAAATAATAATAAAAAAAAATCAGATCGTAGCAACTAGAAGCGGGGCGATGACGGTGCATGCGCAATACGTGCTTCACATATCGTCGTATAAATGAATTAATTTTGAGTCGTTATGATAAATAGTAAAAATTATTTTACAGATTTCTAGCTCCTACGATTGGTTTACTGATGTTTAGATAACAGGTTTCTATCAGGAACTAATTAACAGCAAATTCTAATTGACAGTAGTAGTCTATCAAAACTTTTTTTTGTCGATTTAGTGAGTTTTGCTTGAGGCCACAGGCGCAAAATTGTGTTGAGGCCTCTCTCCCTACTCAGTGTCCTAAATTCGTCTTGCTTTTGTATTATGATGTACGTCGAATAGATTTTGAGGAACCCGGAGTCTATAGGAGGCCCTGGGCGAGCGCGTCTAACACCTGTGCGGAAAACCGCCACTGGATTATGTGGAAATCGGTTAGAAGCCTAGCCTGCTAGTTCGCACGCCACGCGGAAATTGATATTGAACTGGAGTCCCCCCCCCCCCCCGAATTCCGCACATACTGACACTATATGGCGCATTTTGTACTTCATATTATAAGAATGACAACTGAGTATACATTTCTCTAAGTTTTCCTTCAGTCCGATTGGACCCAAAATCCGATACAGATTAACACTTTGGGTCAAAAAATTACCTATAAAATTTCATTTGTCTAAGTGATTGTTGTTTTGAGTTATCGCCATTTACATGCAGGTGAATATACAGACCACGGAGTCAACCCTTTGATAAATATGGTCCAAAATTTGATAAATATCCACAACTCAGATGATAAAACAATATGTTAAATTTCATTCAACGAGCTCTTTGCGTTTTTGAGGTATCGTGTTAGGTGGTGCATACATTAACACTTCCCGTTGATGAAGTTCGTCCAAATTTGAGAAATTTGGAATTTTTTTTCAAATACCACTTAAAAAATTCCATATATCTAGCTCATAGACGTTTTGAGTTATCCTGTCCACAAAGAGAATGGCAGACGTAATTACACAAAATAGTGCAAAAATTATTTCTAACTCAGGGAGGTCGGAGTCGTCTAGATTCATCAGAATTTCGAGGTCTAATGGTATAGCAAGGGTACGTGGCGCTAGAAGAATAATATGCATTTTTTTATCCCGTCGTCATCAATGTGAGTAACAATGCACAAGTGTAAATGGCGTCAGGAGAATGGTATTACTTTTATACCCAATGGTCATATGTTGCTTTAAAAAGTGACATAGACGCATTAATATTTTGACTCCATGGCGCCTTCTAAGACAGGTGCACGGGGCATCTAAAAGCCTCTTGCTCCCCGGTCGCTACGCCACTGTCTAAAACGCAACGAGCCAGATAAAATAAATTTTGTCAGATGTCTTGACACACAAATCGAAGATTTTTTCCAAATTTTGGAGGCCGTCGGTTAAAGGGAACTGATGAAAATGCATAATCTATACTCTCAGTGTACTACGACGCGTAACACAGAAGGCATCCTATTGTGCATGCATTCTAGAAGGTCGAGGGGAGCACAATCACTATAGAATTTTTTTCATATATGTCATAAAATCTTTCAAATTTTTCGTTCTAGCTGCTTAAGCGTATATCACACGGCAGCTTGACGAGAATCGTGGACTGTATCCAACCGGCTTGAAAATGCACATGATGGTGACAGAAAATCGTCAGCAGCGAAAATTCAAACCAATAGTCTGTGACTTTGACGGCGACGTAGTTCGCCTTCCACGATACCGAAATCCTGTCTGACCGGTTGTCTTAATGCATCACGTGCTACAAACTTTTTTTGGCGAGTGACATCACCCTCGTGCCCACTGAAACAGACCACGATAAGCTGCCGTGTGATATACGCTTGAAACTTAACCTAACCCACGACGACCAGCCTAACGAGTGGGTGTGAGATCTTAAAGTTCTCCAGGGAGAGAAACAAATTTCCAGTCCTAGGGAAGAGCAGCAGGCACCTAGCACTCACTTAGCAGAATTAATTTATCATCGAAGGACTTACAAAACATCGCCAGAGAATAGGCGATAATTGCGGGTACACATTAAGAACTGTTTGACAAAAATATAAACGCTAATTTAATTTTTTTTAAACTATCCTACTCTGGGTTCAAGAGCCATAAACTGAAAACCTACAAGAAAAAGAACAAAAACACATGCAAAAATAAAAACAAATCTATAACATCCAACGGAGCAGAAGAGCTGTACACCACCATATAGTAACCAGCACAGCAACAATAAATATTTAAAATATAGTCAATTAGATACAATTAAGTATGAAAAGAACGGCATGAGTACCCAGAAACAAGTCATCGTCAATACTCGATACGGTCCGGCTGCTTAGAAAATTAATTTATGTCTTATTACTAATCGAAGCGGATAAACTTTTACTGTCAGTGGCGTCTCGTCAATTTCGAAAAGAGCAGTGCTGTAAAAAGTATTTCTCAAAAGAATACAATTTAAATATAATTTTTTAAAAACAGCTTTACTTCTAAATAGCGCACAATTTGTAATCGTAATTATCTGAAATTAATTTTAGAAAATTATCATCTTTTTTTTTCTCGATGAGTCACTTCTAATAAAAGAAACCGAATGTTTATTAAAGCAGGTAAATTTACATCCAGGCAACGTGAAAGAAAAGCAATAACCAATTAATAGTAAGCGAGGAAAAGCAGAAGAAGAAAAAAAAAAATGAAGATAGCGAAGACCAGCCTGAGGTCACAGAGAGAGAAACAAAAGAGAGCATCACACAGTTGCCCATGCTTTAAACCTGGGTTACAGTGATACGAGCTCGAGCCATTGCTATGATACACCGCTTTGCCGTCGCGCATTGAGCAAATTTTGATCTTTTGAGAACTGTTTTCTGTGCAGCCCTAACTTGTGTATCTCCTACTCTCCATGTGGAAAAATTACCAAATACTATAAAAAACGAAGCTTTCAAAATAATTCCACTTGGTGCTGCATCTAATTGCATTAAATTCAATAGAGTGTTAGGGGATGAAAACAAGACACAGAGACAAAATGAAACCAAAAATAATGACTTAACAAAAGGACACAGGCTAACGGTTTAAAAATGCTGTATGTTTTACTGACGTATAATAGGTTGGAAAAAAAAAAGTAATTTAAACGGAACACAGCTTGAAAAGATAACTCCAGATATAAAATTCCTTGTACTCACATTGGATAGCCATGTGTTCGTAAACATTCATGTAAAATTATATTAAAACACTGGCCAAACACTGAAGAAATACAGGTCATTTTTCACAATACATCTCTTTTATTTCTATATCTACTTCACTACACACTTATACATGACGATCATAACATTTAACCCTTACAAAATATTAGGTATAAAAAATAAATACGTTTCCTTTAACGGATCGGTCTATTTAATCTGCAGTTTACCTATATAATCTGCATATTACCTGATTTTGGCATTTTAACGGTAATATATATTTCATGAACATTCAGTATACATTCATATTATATATACCAGGGGTGGGGAACCTTTTCGGCTCTGAAAGGCCTCATTAAATTTCGGCAGATGGGCAAAAGGCCGTACGAGCAGAATCTTAAGGGTTATTGTTCTATTATTATTATGTTAAAGGTAATTACATATTTCAGCTCAATTTGTAAATAAATGGTAAGGCTGCATAAAAAACTCAAGAAGGCCACAGACGACCTTAAGAGAGGCTACAGGTTCCAGATTCCTGATATAAACAACCATTAAAAGCAATTCTAAATAAGTACATTAGGAATACAGTGTTACAATAAATATATCCATAAATATTTTAAATAAAAAGATACACATTTGGAATAAAAGTCCAGAAAACAATAATATACCTCAAAGAATATTAGTTCAAAATTTTTATAGTTCTAGATACAGTATCTAGAACACACTAAATTAAGACGCATATAAATTTTTAAAAAACACTCAATATTCCATTTTACAATGTCAATCACAATCAATTTGTATGTGAACAACTCAAGCATTTATTATCACAAAAGATTATCATTATAATTAATAAAAAAATTAAATAATGCAAGAAGTCACAAGAAACACATAACCATACAGGGCTGTTAGTCCAAACACCTTACGTATAACAATCAAATGTGTCACACTGACCAAAAAGACAATCACTGAAAACATCCAAGACATGAAATAAACAGAAAAAATACTGATCATCTAAGAAAAACACAAGTTATATCTAATAAATTTACTAAAGTTAACCAATTCAAAAAGCAAATTCACAGTATTCAAATACAAAAAAAAAAGAATCAAATGGCAATGTCTCTTACATTTTTAATCTGCAGTTAATGAAATATAAATGTACCTTTCGATTTAAATTATATTAAAAATATCGATAATTGACAATTTCTATATATATTAACTATGGATATTCAGACTGAGATTTTAGTTATATATAAACTATTATTTTTCCGAATTGAATTCTTTTATGCTAATCAACGCTTGTATTCAATACAATCTAGTCTTTTAATACGGCAATCACCATATGAAAAGAAGAATATATTTCATTACCTGTTCTTATTTTGGTATTATCTTCAACAAAATCCAATTACAGTACAAGTTACAGTGGAGAAAAGCTGTTTCGGATAACAATTTTTTCGGTTAAGCCATAAACAACTATTACTATTTTGTATCTAATTACAGTATGTAATTCTGAAATGTTTTGAGTGTAAAAAGAATTCAAATCTCTCTCTGTAGGCTTCGCTTATGTTCTTTATTAAAGTTAACCCTCTGTTGAGCGCAATACGCCTGACAGGCACAGATAAACAAACATCAGAATTAATATTGTTAATACCCACTAATATTAATTATAGCATTCTAAAATTATTCACTGACATTCTTGGGAAGGTTTAAAAGAAAAATGTGGGGATTAGTGCAAAAAAGAAAAAAATCTCGTATTCGCGATTATTTCTGTGCAATACGTGTTTTTTGGATTTCCGATTTCAGTGGCAACCCGGGTTTTACTGTATCTATAGTTCCACGTTATAGTTAACAAAGGGTGAGAATCCACAAGCTGGAAATTTAATTGAAATCTTCTCATCTATTCTAAACATTTACTTCGAAAATTGACCCAAGGTGAATTACAGTACTTCGATCTTTCGATAACTTTATTTTGTTTCAGAAATATAGAGGACAGTCGCCGAATTTGGACGACTTGGAAATTTTGTAATATAAAGTGACAGAGAAATAATTTTAATGAAAAACAAGTATAACGCATTTATCTTCAGAATAACGTAATTATCTTTTTATGAAATGTAATTTAAAATAGGGAAATAAAAGCTTTGAAAATTGTGTCATTGGTCCAATTAAGGAAACTGGTTTCTTAGGCTGGACCACTGGTTTCCTAGGTTGAGCCACTGGTATCTTAAATTGGACAATTAGTTTTTTTAAAGTACAATTAAAGCAAAAAAATTTAATTCTCCAATTAACACCTATACACAATATAAGAACCCAAGTATGACATTTAACTCACTTTTTCTTTTATTTCTTCACATAGGCTGCAAAACTACTCATCCTTAGTTTTTTTCATTTTGAACTAACATTTGACGTCTTTAATATATATATTTTTTATTTTGCTTGTTCCACTTCCAATTTAGGATATTTTCTAGTGATTATAACTGCTTTCTGGGCTGTTCTTCTAGTTCAAGATAATAATCCCATTTATTTAAACTGTCCATTTTAAACAACTGTTTGTCGCCCAATCTATTCAACTTTTTTAGACAAAAAAGTATCCTCTAACCTTTTTTAGTAAAATTATTACAGAAAACTGCAGCCACATATCCTATCTGAGGGTGAAATAACCTATTTTCCTGCTTACTTGAAAACAGTGCGTCTTTTATTAAAATAATTAAATGATGATATCTAAATCTAAACGCAATTTCTCTAACTGTAGCCACGCAGAGCTTTCTCTTAAAAATGATTTCATTCACCGCATTTACATCTTTAATCTCTACGATAATTAGAAGTGAGGAATTCTAGCTTTAAATCATCACCAAAGCAGAGCAAAAGAATGTGATGACAATCACAAACAGATACATTTTCCAACTTTAAAAATGTTGAATTATTTGGAAAAACTTATCTTTATATAAAAAAAATGGTCACTGATGCTGTTGTGGAATATATGGTACATTTTTTTTTTTTTTGTGAGATAGATGTATGATAATACCCAAGAACTCAAGTGAGAGTGTAAATAATATGATACTTTGTTTTTTCCGAAAATAAATTTATTGAAAGAGAAGATTTTTGTTTAGGTATATATGACGCCACGTGAAAATTTAACAAAGAAATTGTCAAAAAAAGGAAATTTAGCTTCTCTCAAAGTACAGAACCTAGATGAAATGCGATTGCCATAAAACACATCGGTAAAGAAAGAATATAAAAATTAAATTATTACTCTAATTTACAAACAATAAAGGAAAAAGGGATATAAAATAGGCTTAAAGGGAACATAGAATATAATGACCTTAAAAAATGTGATCGTCTTGAGTATGGGGCCGGAATGTTCGGAAAATTTTATACTTTTACATTAAAATGCGTTTTTCTCAAAATGATTTTTTTTTTTTCGTACACGATGTGCCTTTTCTCAGAAACTACTGCTCATGGTATCCAATTTTTTTGTTACTCATTCATTATATTTTCTGATATATACTAAATTGAGCTTTTTTTTAAAAAAACTAAAAAATATATTTTTTATAATTTTTTTGTGTGAAAAACACATCAAATTTCACCATGTCTAATACAATATTTTGTGAAAAAAATTACCAAAAGCCCATTTCAGTATGATGAGAAAGATGTACTTTACGTACCTAAAAAATTTCGAATACCTATCTATAATAGATTTTGAGAAAAGGTGCATCTTTAATAGTCAATTTACCGTAGGCGGCAGTGGCGGACTGGCCAGGTTGCCAGCTTTCCCGATGGCAAGTAGGCCCCTTACACATAAGTCAATATGGGCCCCCAGGATGTGTATGTAAGAGAAAAAGAAAGGAAAGAACTCTTTTCCTACCAAATTTCCTGTGCCTTTTTTAAAGCAAGTAAGCAAAATAACAGGTAGTAAACAAAATAGCAGAAGAGATTGTAAATTACAAACACACAACCACTTGAATACATAATTCAGCCGCCAAACGCGTGAGAGAATCTAGGCCTAATGCTAATAATAACCGACTAACACTTGATAAATATTTAATTATCCATGATCTTTCTCTTCATATTAATTTATATTTAATTTAGCTAACAGTCCTAATTATGTTTGAGGTGGCATTATGCTTATTTTTTCTCTTTTACACAGGATTTTCATTTCTCTGTTTTGGTTGGTATCCAAGTAGACCCTCATCGATTGAAAGTATTAAAAAAAGAAAAATATTATCTTTAAGGAGTTGAAAATCCAGTTTTGAGATATCACAGCGTATTTATAATGATATTAGCGATAAATGATGTAATGATATTAGTGAAATTTCAAAGCTAAAGATCGAAAAGACTAGATTAAGAAATTCATTGACTGAAGAGAACTTGAAATCCTATATGCTGTTATGTATTGAAAAGGAACAGTTAAATGATGCAGATGCAGAAGGAATTATTGAACTGTTTTTGCACAGTCATCTGGAAAACTCAGACGCTTGCCGACTCTCCCTTCAATGCAGAGAACAATATACACTTCTATAATTTTGAATTGTTGCTCTTTGAGTATTCTTTAAAAATATTAAAACTGATAGATAGTTTGCACTTTATATTTAGTTTGGCTAAAAAAATTTTCAGAGAGCAGTATAGTTCCAAAATTACAGTTTGCTATACACCCATAAAAATTAGTTAAATTTCAAACATAAATTTGTATTTATATTGGTAATTCTTACTTCCAATAATAAATATAATACTGTATACTGTAATTAGTAATTTATAAAGC
Organism: Araneus ventricosus; assembly: GCA_013235015.1. NCBI lineage: Eukaryota > Metazoa > Arthropoda > Arachnida > Araneae > Araneidae > Araneus > Araneus ventricosus. The sequence goes on from BGPR01019528.1 coordinate 21,354, forward strand.
TGTATTTTAGATTACAATAATTTATTGATTTTAACTTATTATATTTATAATACAAAATTATATATATGATAGCAATGAAGATGTGAGTGGTCTCCCACTGACTTCTGGCAACGACTACAGTAGAATCGTGGTTATCCGAGTTAATGTGGACCAAGCTCGCATCGAACAAGCGAAAAACTGGGTGAAACGGAATTTACATAATTGGTCACTAATTAAAGAGATGAAATATAAATGTACATACAGTTTATTTGTTTTTATAGTATACTTAAAGTCGTGATGATGTACACTGCCAATGCTTGTAGTATAAAAACTGGGAATGAAATTGTTCATTTGAAAAAGTCCTTTATATTTTTTTGTTTGTGGGATGATAAAAGTTTCTTTGCTGCAAGTTACGCCATTTTGTTAGTGTCATCAGAATTGTAGGTGAGGTGTAAGGTGAAAAAAATTCATAAAACTCTGGTTTTCAGGTCAGAATGGGAAAAGGGGATATATTTTTTTAGATGACTCGGTTAAAGCGAAACTTTGTTCTAGGGGCTCGGGTAATCGCGACTCTACTGCATTTTTAAATCCAGTTCATTAGGGGCGAATAACCCCACTTAATCCTCCCCTCGCTGTGTGCCCAACGCAAGAATCTTTCATCGATGTACCCGCGTTTATTCATTGGGGGTTCTAAGATATTCCTATCCAAACCATTATCACGCACCAGTAAGTAACGAAATAACGAGTCTATTCTGCGGTCTCGAGCTATTAATTCAGCAGTTTTTGCTTCATCAAAGAATCCTTTTGGATTCGTCCGTAAGTATCTGCTCATTATAATTCCGTTCAAGCAATAACAATTATATCCCCGATAGCGTTGTAGCTTAGTATGCGTTTTAAAGAAAAACCCGAGAAACTGGCAAGCATCGTCGGCTACAATAATCAATTTTTCATGAAGGACTTTGGGCAGACGCAATGTTGACACCTTTGCTTCTATCAAGTCATACCATTCATCTGGCACTTCTTTGCGGTACAGACATTCCGCCTTATCTTGTATTTGACTGTCGTTGTAAAGAAGGGCTGTGGCTTTCATTAAGGCAATTTCTTGAAGGGCTAATATAGTTGCCATATTTATGATAGCCTGTATTTTAAACTGTTATATGCTTTTATTTAACTTGATTTGTGTAATGTTTGTAAAGATGGTATTTTGTAATCAATTTATCGCTTACTTCCTGGGGTGCTAGGGCTTTGAAATTTTGTTCTCTTATGTATTCTCGATGACAATGCACGTTATTTTAATATTTTCAGAACTTAATTGTCAGTAAATAGATTAATTTAATTAAATTTTGTTACCATACGAGTGGCACCACCCGGTAATCAATTAAAAATGGTTTTAAAATTCCATAATATTAACCATAATGAAATGAAAATTAAAAGTATAAAGAGGAGATATACTTAAAATTAAAAATGTCTACTATTTAGTCAATTAATAAAAGTATGTCATTTAACATAAGAATTTCTAAGGGGATGAACACAGTTGCTGGGCTTGGATTCTTCTTCTAGGTAAGGAGGTTAGTCTTGAGTTCTCGATGGAAAATAATCAAATAGCTGACTGCTAGTGTGTTTGAGATGTGAGACTGAAGAAAACTGCAAAAGAAAGACATTTTTGAACTTACAAATGCATTAACAAAAAATCACAGTACAAAATGAATAATATATGAAATGTCATATAACGGAGACTTTAATTGTATTATATTGTTTCACGAAACAACACAATATGAATATCAGTGGTGATAAAATGGAATATTCACAAGATTTTTTTAAGAACCAAGTCTATTCAGATATATGTTCATGTAAACATTTGAACTCTTTCGCGACAAACGCCTCGAAGAACTTTAAAATAGTACTTTTGGTATAGAAATGCTCCTTGGTCTAGTGAAAGTATTTCCCATCAGCCCTATCAAGTTTTGCGTAGAAGTTTCCTTTACAGAACAATATGTCACTACCGTAGGTTGCTGCATTGCGGTTTTTTCATAGAGGTGCATCACCTTATTTGATGGTTAACGAATACATATGCTTCGTTTTCTGAAAATATAACTTAATTTCAACAAAATTTTATTGATTCATAAATCTAAATCTCAAAACTTTATTTTTCTTTAAAAATTTATTCATTTAATACTATTGGGAGACATATGCCACAGTGATCGCGACGGATGGGACATAGTAGGACATAGATGGACTCTGTCCAAAGCAGTAGTGGCGCTAGTGTCTGCCTGACGGGGGAAGCCTACTTGGTGTACGGGGGGGGAGGAGAAGTGTAATGAAAATTGGGTCAAAATTTTTCCCCAGATCTTAATATAAATTAAGATCTGGCTAAAATTTGAGACCAATTCAACCAATTCAATTGAGGTATTCAACTAGTAGATAACTACTAGTTGAATACCCCGTTACGTGAAAGGGTACAAAAATTTGCACCGACAGGGGGGCCCTGGTACCCCGGCCCCCCACCGGCGCCCCCCCCCCCCCGGTCCAAAGACACATAATATTTTTTTCTTAAAAATAAACACCTCTGTTTTGGCATTTTAGTGTGTCCTACTCATAGTTTATTCTACCATAATTGTTATGGCGTCGAAAAATAAAACTCGTCGTGAAAGGATTAAAATAGTTAAAGAAGGATAAATCTAATACAAAAACTCCTACGATATTTTTCTTGCGACACTTTTCGACCCTTTTACGTGAAATTTGGAGCATGATTTCGTCGTCTTTGATTCAATCGGCTCTCATCATGGCCGTACAACAACAACAACAACAATAATAATAAATGCGTTTGGATACGTTATATGAAATGTCAGGGCAGTTTAAAGCTTCTATGTAAAATTTATGAAGCGTATTTTACAAGCGTATTTTCAGGAAAACAATTATACTAACATATGTAAATATTCATTGTTAAAAATCAATGTGAAAACAGCAAAATAATAGTTATATTAACTGGCCTCATTCAAAATGGACGGATTACCAAACAAAGCGGAAATATGATACCTCTCTGCTGATTGAAAATAGGAACGAAACTTTTTTTCCAAATTATTTCTCATGAACTTCAGATATTGCTGATAGCCAATGAGAATGAATGTCGAGGATCTTTTCTTTTCTACAACGGTCAGATGAAGATCAAGTACAAGTCCCTCCCTCTCTCCTCCCCCGAGACAAAAACATCTCATGAACGATCTCTTCCTCTGTCATTAAATTTCATTTGGTCATCAAATTTGTATCTCAAATCTATTTTTTTTAGAAGCTTTGTTTGAGACTGTCGCAGAGTGACTCCACCTACACTGTTGACTGACTCCTACTGTGGTTTTCGCTTTTATGAGAAAGTCTCGCTGCCCCTCCCCGCGGTAGTATTTCAGTTTTATGACCTAACCCACACCTTTCGGAGATGTCGACCCAGCGCGCCAAATGGAAAACAAATTTCTCGCTCGATTTTCAAACTTTTCTCCAGACTACGCCGATTCTCAACAGATTTTTACATTCACGACAGCTTTTGGAGCGAAGCACTCCAAATAGATTGGAACGATGTCCTCGAGAATGTCCATATTTTGTTTTCCATTTATCGCGTTGGGTCATAAAACTGAAATACAAACCTATAGAAGGGGAGGGAGGCTCTCTCACAAATGCGAAAACCACTAATTGCAGACCGTGAGGGAGAGAGGGGTCCTGCTTTAAAAGCGGAAGAAAGAGTAGGCGGCGATCGCAGTGATCGGTACTGCGGTTTAGAGCCTCCGTGAATAACCCACGTAAATGGATGGGCTAAACACAGGAAGAGTCCCGGACGAAGCCGTCCAAACGGCCTGGAGCACTGTCTTCATATATGTCCAGCTTTATTTGCGGTGTTCAATACGATATTTAATTTAGTCAAAATTTTTTTTCATTTTATTAGCGCTTAAGAATCTAAAGTTAAAGGAAAGAAAACAGCAGGAATGTTCTCTCCTTCGCCTTTCTCGTATACTAACACAATAAGACATGTTTTGTATCTCGTAGTCATTGGCAGTTGGAAATTAAGCAACGCCCTGACCTGGGTGGTCCTATTGTTGGGGGAGAGCCAGAATACAGCGGGTGATAGAGGAATAAACATGGGATTACTTCACAATTAAATATGTTTTCACATTTAAAATGTATAATTATTTTATATAGGTATTGAAATCATGAAATAATAAAATATCAACAAGGAAACAATAAATATTTCAGTGTTAATATTTTTATTAAAAAATTTACATAAATCACACTATAGCTAAACACATGAATATAATAAAAGGCTGAACAAAATCGGTTTGAAACCATTATATTTTAACTGCTTCTCCCGCCCTCAATCCTCTCCCTCCACCGTTCTGCATTCTGTGATTTTTGCTTTTGTGAGAGGGCATCGCTCCCCCTCAATACGGTCGCATGTCATTTTTATCATCTAAAACTGTAAACGGATATTAAACTAAGATAAAATTCTCAACAGATTTTCGCATTGACTACGGGTTTTGGATTGGTGTGACCGAATTCGAGCTGAGCGGTCTGACCTTGAATGTCCATTTTTAACCCTCTCACACCGAGCGAGGCGGCCACGGGAGGTCTAAAAATTTCCCCTTAACAGCGACGAAGGCCGGTCTGAGGCGGTTGGCTTCTTTTCAAGGGAGGTGAGGTTCTGAGATCGATTAGGAGATAAGCGCGTTAGGGGGACCAATTTTCCTTCCCAATCACAGCCCATTTCCCTGCGGCTATAGAGAAGGGTAAATGACCACCCAGGTTGGGAGAGTCCAATTCAAGTCGCTTACTCCCCAAAACTCCCGGTTTTAAAGGGGTTAGAAGAGAAAAGTCGCCTTTGTATTAAAGAGTTAAGGTGGGTTTACACGAGGCCAATACATGCCGCTCAATAAATTGACGCATGCGCTGGAAGAAGATCAAGCATGAATAAAAACAGCGGAAAAGGCATCTTCCTGTCCCAACGGGCTGTCCTCGTGTGAACCCAACTTTAGACAGAATTACGACCTGTCTTCTGAGTGGAGGTAATTCAACTCCACCCTATTATCGTACCTGGAAAGGGAGAATCTGCCTATTTATATACGGCGGCTTCTCATCCCCGTGTCCCCCTATGGGATTGTACCCTCTGGTAACGGCGCCCATGGCACGTGACCTGCTTGATATCTTAGTAGAAACTCCGAAAGAAGACAGCATTCTGGTGCGGTGCCCAATTAGGAGTAATTGGTCCAATCGGCTAAAGAACGGCCCTGCTGATCATAGTGTTAACATAATACAGAATAATCCTCATGAGAACGTGATATTTGCCAAGTAAATCAATTCGAATAACAACATTTAAATAATTAAGAAAAATACAATAAAATATATAAAAACTTACCTAAACTCTTAAGTGATTGTAAAGCAATCAGGTCAAGATCCTCTGCAAAAACTTAACATTGGCAGAACAATCTGATTTGCACTCAAGCCACTACCTCTGAAGACCGTCTCAACTCCTTCGGATCTAGAAAGGATTAAAAGAAGGAAAATCATGAAATGGAATTATGTCTATTTCACACCGAAAGTACAGAATGATTCAAATCTTGCGCGATAGTCATTCTTTCCGGTGGCAATAAGATCATATAAGTTTCTGTAGTGCGAAATAAGTAAAAGAAAAAAGAATGAATATTTTCACATATATTCACAGTTAAGGATTCGACTACATAGAATAGATCTTTATTATGAGAAATATTCTATAAATATTTTTGATTACAATAAATAAATAATCATGAAAGTAAAAAAAATGATGACATTATTATTTTTATTAATTTCTATCTTCTAGTATTTAATTCATAATTCGTTGTTACAAATATTATTGAAACCTAAAAACAATTTTTTTATAATTACTTACTAGCTTGCGCCCCTCGTATAGAATCAAAATTTTAAAAAAATTGATTGATTAATTGATAATCAAGCTATAAAAAATATTAAAATAGTGTATTGTCATCAATAACATATGTTCCCATTGGATTATCAAACAGTCAAAGTAGGCAACTCCCAGGAACTTTAGGGGATTTTTAAGATTATTTAATTTAGTTCTTTAGTTAAATTTACAAGATCCGTGTACTTGAACTTAGTCAAACTGAAATCAATGCTTAAATTTCAGAACAATATTTTTAGGACTTTTTCCAAATTCGCCTGCAGATCGATTGGTCTATTTTTTTTTTTTGCGGTTGGCTGACTCAACAATCCTGGCAAACTTTATATTAGAGTATTTAGGTTGTGCAGAAAATTTTTGTATTCTTTCAAACCATTTTTTATTAAAATTACATTTTACAACTAAATTTAAATTTTACATTTTTTTTCATTTCGGAATACTGCAATCAACTTTCTTGGAGGTGACCTATAATTAAATATTTTCTTATTTCAAGTTGCTTTAATATTTGTTACCTAGAAATTGCTTCTAAAAAGATTAAGTGAAAATCAATAAAAATTATTTGGCTTTGAAAACTGGAGAGGGAAAAATGGGCCACCGAAGCTTGTATTGAATATAGGCCGCTACAGGGCTCAATCCGCCCCTGGTGGCTCCAACCCTATATATATTTCTTTATTTACCCCCTTGAGTCCCCGCGTCCATTTTAATGGACATTTGTGTTTTATTATCAAAAAAGTTGTTTTTCATTCAAAGCCCTGGAATTTCGCTATCCAATGCTTTGGATAATCCCATGCTGCCATATGTTAATTATATTAATAAATTATGTCAACTAATTAATTAATATATAATTAATAATTAATATATAATTAATAATTAATATATAATTAATAATTAATATATAATTAATAGTGTTATATAACCCTATCAAGAATATCCTATCTATCTCGATTTTTTTGAAAATTGGTCGAAAATTATACGCTTGGGTCTCAAGAGTATATGTGAAAAGATATATATGTAAGAAAGAGGATATGGGAATCAAAAAGCAGAAAAATGAAACCATTTGTGACAATACCTTTCGAATCGCACTCAACTCCTTGTTAGGAAAAACCTATGAAGGGAACCGCTTCACAACAAAGTAATCTGTATCTGTAAGGCAGGACGGGGAGATACTTGGTGAACTAAAATTCCAAATTGTAACACAGTTTCAGCCAAATTATAACAGGGCAGTTTAACGTTTTAAATAAAAAAAAATCACAAAAGACTTTTATTTAAGAATTTATATTTAGTTTTCATTTGATTCAGTTACGTGTTATGCAATTTTCAAGGTTTAAGAAACACAAAACTCAAGTTTAGTTTTCTTTTAAAATTTAACTTTTTTTTTTCAATTTAATTTTTTAAATTAAATTATTTGTGCAAAGTTCTGAGATTTTTCAAATAAAGAGTGATTTTAATGTCTTGCATGGCATCACTCATACTCCCCCTCCCCCCCGCTGTCAATAAAATAAGCAAATCAACCCCCCTCCCCCCCCCCCTTGGCCTTGCAGTAATATTTAAACGGCCCATATCTGAATTTCAAAGTATATACAGCATTTATTTGAAATGTTTTACAAAATCAAGTGAATGTCGACATTTTCAGCGAGAAAAATAAAAAAAAAAATGAAAAGAACATTGCTTTTGGAGATTTTCTTGCGTGTATGAATTTCGTATCCACGCTCATACACTAGATTTTTTATATTTTTGATTGAGTTCAGATGTTTTCAAATAACGTAGAAATTATTTCATTTATTTTTCAGTTAAAAGTAATGATTTAATGTTTGAATGTAACGATATTGGTGTTACTTGACAGTCAATTCATAAAAA
>BGPR01019529.1:0-29119 GCA_013235015.1 Araneus ventricosus
AAATTATAAATAATTGGTAAGACCGCATAAGAAACTCAAAAAGGCCACATGCGGCCTCAACCTTTAAATGCCCACTGCTGCCTTTAAGCAACATATCCAATTTTGTCTTCTAAAATCTTGAGAATAAGACCAGAGCTCTAATGCCTGTTGTTGTTGCCAATGGGATACATTCTGAAATTTCTATCAAATCAGTTCACAACATATATAGACGGCAACCTGAGTGCTGATAAAAAATAAAAATAAATTGATGTTTTTCACTTGAGGTTGCATCCTTTCTGCTTTGTTTGTTCGCTTGAGAATACAATATTTTATTCTATAATTTTGAAGGAAATTCCTTATCCGTATTTATTATTTATTAAAATTCATCTGTGTTTGACATTATACAATTTTATCAAGGAAACTCCTTTCTGAAATAAAGCCCAGTGTTGTCAGTTGTTAACAAACTGTTTTTAGCTATAAACTATACTTAAAACAAAATATGATTTTTAAAATTATTTTCCAAATGTTTTATTCAAGAAATGAGTCAAACATTTTAAAATAAATTTTTAAACAATCGGGCTTTTAAGGGTTAAGGCCCCAGGTTCCCCATACCTGGACTATTCGCTTACCCCCCCCCTACTGGCTTTTTATTCTTCTGCGTGTGGAGACCATGCAACGAATCAGATTGAAGGCGCAGCTGGCAGACAGAACATCTGTTTTGTTTTGCAAATTAATCCAAAAAGCAGTCAGGCGTTTAGAAATATCCATGCGCGGGGATGCATACATTAGTTTTCGGTTGCTTATTTAGTTGGCTGTCTAGCGTTCTCAATTTCATTTATTCTTTTCGAATACTCTCTATCGGCCCGCAACCATATATTACGCTCATCGAAACCATTAAATCTTTTGTCTAAACGCGTAGTCTCATCTGATCTTTTCCCACGTCGTAAATTTTATCTGGTTGTTGGAAACGCATTTGCTGTTGACTTATAAAAAATGATCTCAATTTTCCGAGAATTCTGGCTTCTGCTGCGTTGAAAGGAATCCAACTTGTAATTCAATTGCAGGAATTTCTAGAATGAGGCCGTTTTTTTTTTTTTTTTTTTTTTTTTTTGAAAAAAAAAAGTAATCGCGACCTGAAATGGGTTCGCTCAGAAAACTTTTGGGGAAAACACGTTCATCTGGGAGATTCTTTAATGGCATTAAGGAAAACTAATTGAAAAATTGATTTCGTTAAAATTTATCAAATAACAGTATTACGTAAGATTGACTTTTATTTATGATAAATTATTTCTTCATTTGCTTGTTTGTTTTTCTTTCTATCTTTCTCTTTATACCTAGTGCAGAAAAAAGAAATCTCGAGCTTTAATAGGTCGTAAATGAGAAATATAGTGTCCACTCTAACACAGACTACAGGTAAAATAGCTAATTTTTAAACCAACAGAAATAGATATATACAGTCGGACCTCTATTTAACGAACCTCTGTTTTGCGAATTTCTCTATTTTGCGAACTTTTTCTTGGAATCAAGGACATTTTGCAAATTTCTTCGTAAAATAACCTCCAAATAGCGAAGTGCATTATCTATTTAACGAACTTTTTCTTGTGATCCAACATTTTTTTCTCCCTATTTCTCAAAATATTTCTAAACATTTCCAACTTATTCTTTCTTTTAACACATTTTATGGTGATCAATGACCTTGAAGCTGGAAAATGTCAAAGCGAAAGTGCTTGAGCATGAAAGAAAAAAATTTAATCCTTCATGAGGTGGATAAAGGCGTGAAAAAAAGGATATTGCTTTAAAATTTGGTATTCCTCCAAGCAGCTTATCAACCATAATGAAAAAATCGTGATAAGATACAAAATTATGATCCGTCGAATTCTTGTTCAAAACATTCAAAAGCATGTATGTGTCTATGAAGATGTGGATGAGGCAGTTTTGAAGTGGACAGCATGAAAAATAAAAACAATACATCAATGAATTGCGATGAAGACGAAGATGATGAAGATGGAAATGATCATGATGCAGAAATCAACAAACCTTCGTATGATGAAATGCTAAAATTCATTAATTTTAATATAAAATTATTTTTTTAATTGCAAATACAGTGTATTCCCGGACAATGTTTTGTTTTATTCTTGTTTTCCTTGCAGATTTCTTTTTGATGGGTAAAATATATAAAACAAATAGATGTTAATTTACAAAATAAAGGTGCGATTAATTACTTTTTAATAATATTTAGTGTTTATGAATTTAAAATCTGTTTTGTGTAGTTAAAGTATTTTAAAAGGTGAATCTCTATTTAACGAATTTTCCATATAACGAACTTTTTTTCGGGATTTAACGACTTCGTTAAATAGAGGTCCGACTGTACTTACAATTGAAGAAATACTTTAAATGATGTAAAGGATTATTTTTTATGTTGCTTGAGTCAATAAATACACTGATGAAAAATTACGAAGTCTTTCTATACAGGCCCTCAGTATCATATTTAGTAAAATATTCATTGGGCACTGAAATTTTAAGCAAAAAAAAGTTTATACTCTTCCAGTTCATAACCGAGTTATGAATTTCATTATTTTAGGACAATCAACGGCCGCCTCGAGAAAGCGGCTTCCGTTGATTGGTGGCTCTTCTTCGATGTGGCCGTTGATATTCTATAAAACAGACTAAAATAATGATATTCTCAAATAAGAAATAGACGAAAAAAGCTGGTCAGAGTAGAACCCCGGGAATCCGAAATAATTGAGGTTGACCTTTGTTCGGATTATCCGGGAAATTCGGTAAAATACTCCTGACTGACCTTTGTTCGGATTATTCGGGAAATTCGGTAAAATACTCCTGACTGACCTTTGTTCGGATTATCCGAAATTTCGGATTCCTGGGGTTCTACCGTATAGCAGTCTTCAAAACATTCGACCTCAAGACGTTGATGAATCTTTACTTTTTAGGTTTCCCTGAGTCCGAAAAAATCATTTTTACTTTCTAGTATACGAAGTATGCAAAGAGAAAGTATTGTAATCGTCAAAAAATCCGAACTCGAGATTTTGACGAATCTCCACGTTTTAGACCTCCCTGAGTCCAAAAAACACAATTTTGGAATTATGCCTGTGTGTCTGTGAACACGATAACTCGAAAACTATTAGAGATACAGGGATGAAATTTGGTATGTGATTTTACACATAATTTGTAGGTTTCTGTCAAATTTTGGACAAAATCCGTCAAGGGGAAGTCTGTCTGTCTGTATGTCCGAAGTCATGTGAACACTATAACTCAAAAACTTGAATAGCTAGATGGATAAAATTTGGTACACAGTTTTATCGTCATGAATGTAGGTCCGTATAAAATTTTGGGCCAAATCCGTCAACGGGCTGACTGTCTGTCGGTCTGTATAATCGCATACTTGTTCAACTCCATGCGCATGCCTTCTGGTAGCAATGCCTGTGCAAAGAAGGGACACTCCGAAAACTTGGCAGTTTGCCAAAAACCAATTCAGGCGGCGAGATTTTGTAAGGAGGCAAACATTTAGGGCGTCTCGTTTCACTTGCGTACTGGAAGCAATCTCTGCGCATGCGCAAGCTATTCAGCGAGAAAGCTATTCTCCTGTTTTCTTCTCCGCACGCGGAACTCGCATTGCTAGAGTTTGATAAAAAAAATAAATATTGCGAAGTTTTAATACATACGCATCTTTTTGAATATGATTCTTCACCTCAATATTTTACTATCACTATAATCAACAATGAAAACCCTTCTGATAGTCATTGCATTCTGGGTTAGGTTATAGTTGGTTCGAACTTTTTATCAACGCAGGGAGAAGGGAAATGACAAATGTTTGAAAAGTATACGAGAAAGTTTAGGGGAGGCCGCTCCGCTGGTTGGAATTATGTGCGTCTGTGAACATAACCCAAAAAACGCAACAAAGCTATACAGAAGAAATTTGGCAAGAGGTATTGTTTTTATTGTTATTGTTTTTGCAGAAAATCAATCGATTGGCCAATATTTATCTGCTCATAAAGACTTTTTTAGTAACCCGCCAAGCAACAGACGCCTCGAGGAAGCTGTTGTCTTTGATTGCTCTAAGATGATGAAATTCAAAGCTTCATAACTTGGTAAATTTTTGTCTAATCGAACCTAAAAGCGAGCCTATATTCCGATCCAGGTTTTTTACCCGGTTATTGGATTTAAAAAAATAAACGGTTATAATTGGGACAAAAAAAATAACCGAAAAAAACCGATTAACCGAAACAAAACACCGGTAGATTTTTCCCACCCCTAGATCACTATCAAATTTCGTGGGCGAAATCCGTCAGCGGAAATTAGTGTGTCTATCCGTCTGGGTCCGTACAGCAGAAGGTCTGGGTCTATCTAAACACTGAAATGAAACAGGTAAACTAAATTTGAGTATATGATTTCACCACAAGCAAATTTGGGATCAAATCCATCCAAGGACTGACTGCATGTCGGTCTGTCTATTCTTGAGTATGTGAAGACGTTAATTAATAAACGTAATAAGCTAGATAAATGAAATTTGGCATGAAAAATTTGTTAATTATAATTAAAATAAGCTTGATTTTTTTTATATAGAAATTATGTTTCAGATATAGAATGGGCAAAGTGTAGAAATTCTTAAAAATTGGCTTTTTTCACATTTTAATTTGTGCGTAGCATACAAATTCCTGAAAAATTAGAAAACGATCCAAAATCGGTACACATAGTTCAAAATCTCCATATTACTAATAACATATAAAATATATTTATATAAATAAGAAACGCATTTTCTATAATTCATTAAAGTTCCATGTTCCTAATTAGGAACATTGGCCAGTCGTGACTATTCTGTAAAATCTTTCTATTGTGAGTTTCCATTGAAAGCAAAATGGAAAGGTCAATTCTCTTATAATTAAGGAAAGGAAATCCCCTTCGGTTGTTAAAAGGTTAATGCTTTAATTTTGGCGGGAAAATCCATTTTAATTTGTAATCTAGGGGGGGGGGCTAATTATAAATGCGTAGGGTAATCGTTTATGTATAGCCAGAATGATAATTCTGTAGTGATTGTTTCTTCTAATTAATATTTTCATCTTCCACTCCAGCAGGTCAAATATATTCTTACGCACAGAAGAAAAAGGTACGCGCAGAACAACGGAATTTGATTCATAAATTTGATTCTGGAGTGGGTGGGGTTGATCAGTCGCATAAATTGTGAGAAACTGCCGTCACTTCATCGCTAAAAGAAATGGTGATATATTTTATTTGCAAAATGTACTGTATATACTTATATATGTATGTTCACACTTATCGTGAACAATAGCTAATTTCTAAACCGTTAGGGATAGACATATGTAGCGGATTCGAATCAAAGGATTCGGACCTTGACTCTGACCACCATGCTGCTGATGTTCGTCGTGCCTACCTCGGCATTATTGTAAACCAGCTTGTGGCAACTTAAAGACTTGACCGCCAGCGGAGTATATAAGGACGTTCAACTGAGAACTCTTTCTCTCTTTTACCTTTTTATTTCCAGGTTGCCTTCATCCGGTTCCTTCGGTGATTGCTGTTTTCTTCACCCATGTTTTGGAGTCCATGGGCTTACCCTAACATCCTGAAGCGTCATGACATACCGTTTTTAATATTGTTGTTTGTGTTAAATAAATTGTTTTATTCATCCAGCAGCGCCTTCTGATGTGTGCGACATACACCTCTCCCACATGCGCCACACATATAGTTCCAATTGAAAAAATGCTTTAAATGAAGGGAAGAAATATAATATATGTGTTTTGAGTGAATAAATATATTCCTGAAAAAGTTATGAAATTTAACTTTTTATACGGTCCCCCGGTCCTATCAGTCATATTTAGTAAATTTTTTTGACACTCTTATATTTTAAACAAAAGCAGTCCCACTCTTCTGCGACTAAAACTGACCGAGTTATGGAGCTTTGAATATCGCTGATTTAGACCACTTTACACCATTACAATAGCCGTCTTGAAGACGATCCACTAATCAATGCACAGCATTTGCTCGACGAGGCCGCTGATTGGTTGAAAATCATGAAATTCGAAGCTCCAGAACTCGCTCAGTTTTAGTCGCAGAAGAGCGAGACTTTTTTTGTTTAAAATATTAAGAGTGTCAAAAATATTTTACTAAATATGACTGATAGGACCGGGAGAACGTATAAAAAGTTAGAATTCGTATTTTCTTCAGAAATATATTTAGTGACTCAAAAAACATATATTATAATTTCCCCCTTCATTTAAAGCATTTTTCCAATTGGAACTATATGTCTATCCCTAACGGTTTAGAAATTAGCAATTGGACCACGATAAGTGTGGACACCCTGTATAATTGTTGTTTCTGGATGGCTATTGCATACAGCAACTCACAGGAAACGTAACGATCTCAGTTGGAGTTTTGTCGAGAAGGTACAATTACTTTTTTACGAACTGGGACAAAAAAGTATGAATTTCAAACACGATCAAGTTACCGGTTGTGTATCACAGCGGAAGAGTAACGATCATTGCCTTATTGCAACGACTCAAGTAAATATGCATAATGTACAGAAACTACAAAATGACAGTGCAATGAGGGAAGAAAAAATGGGGATTGTATTCGAACTTTCCCAGAGGGCCATAGGATACAGTTATGAAATTTCATTTTCTGCACTTTTTATGCAAAATATATTTTTTATTCATTTAAATTAATTGCTTCAGGGGAGTTGGTTTCGGTATCTTGCAAACCCCTCCCCCAAAGAACTATTTTCTAACTGCTTATTCCTCTATACTATCTGCCTATTCTTCTAACACAGAGGTTCTTGTGGTACGCGCAGGGCCGGCCAGAGGGGGGTGCGAACGATGCGACCGCACACGGCCCCGCGCTTCTGAAAGGCCCCGCGACGCTGACGGATTTAGCAAAATTCATTAAATTTTTTAATACATTTTTAAAAATTATTTCAACCAACTTTTATGTAAAAAAAGCATAAAATATTAATAATTTTTCTAAAAAGAAATATATTGCTATTTTTTTTTCTGGTTTTGAAAATTTTCTTCAAATATCTGTTAAAAAAGTAATGGATAAGTGGATAAGAATCCAACAATTCCCTCTGCTATCTGGAGGTCCTCATGTTTCCGATTCTTGGGCAGAATGAAAGGTAAAAAGTAATAACATTGTTCAGTCCTAAACCAGGTTCGATTGCTCCAGGCATATGGTCATTCTCTTTTCGGTGCGGGGGGAAGGGGCACTCCAAAGTGGATGTCTGTCATTTGAAGATAAATTCCAGGTGATAACATTCAATACATTTCTTGTTTCCCAAGACTTAACTTTCAGGGTATACAGGGGGTAATGCTTGTGCGCGGATCCACATCTTTTTCCCTAATGGCCAGCAAATAGTCTTTCCCAGAGCAGCTTAAAGAAACAGCTCTAGAGGAATGCGTTTTCTGCTTATCTAGTTCTAAATTGAACACATCTGTTCCCCTTGTATTCAGCAGGACTGCTAAGCGATGATAATGCATATATCTCACAGGGGTTTCTCGCATTTCTTAGTCAAAAGTGTGGTTTTCCAGCATCTATTAATTCATTGTAGGTACTTGTTAAAAGGTAGTTGGTTACATCTATTCCTCAGAGTTTAATCAATAGTAATGAATCTGAATATTGATTTGTGTGAAACACGACGGGTAACACAAGGAGTTTTCTCAGAAGCTTAATTTTCCATTAAACAGTTCGTTCGCATTCGGAGTATCAGCCTTACAGCAAAATAATATATTCTGCATTTGTTCTTGCAGACAAATTTCAAGTATGCTAATTTTTGTCTCCTTTTTATAGTTATTTATTAAACAAATTTTCGTTTTATATTTCTAAAAAGAAAATTTTAATATTATAACAGGTTATCAATTTATAAAACAATGTAGTTCCCCTTTTGTTTTTGTATTACAATATTTTTGCTATTTGTTATTATTGTATTACATTTCAGATTAAACATTTATTTTTATTTTTCATTAACAAACGAAAATTTACGCTTTCTATTCTTTTGCATTGGGTCTTTTTCATTGTAAAATGTTACTTATTTGGGAACTTTTATTGTTTTGGGAAACTTCATATCAAAGTTATTTGGATAAGTTTAAAATGTAAGAAGTATTTTGAAGATTGATTCAATTTAAATATCCTAAAATCGAAACTATCAGTAGGTTATGTTTAATTGTAAATAAGTTTGTGACCAGTCGATTATCTTTTTCTAGTTTTATTTATTTATTTAGTATATGAAGAAATAGTTGTTTGTTAATATGAAGAAATAATGAGTTCAACTTTTAAGAATTCACTTTATAATCCAAAATACAAGAAAATCCCATTCATACAGATGGAATTTTATTTCAATACTGAATGCATGTGCTGACATCGTAAATCGACAGAAAAATTGAAAGGCCGGTATTTTCTCTTTCAATTAACTCCAAAGTTAAATGTCATTTTAAGTTTCTTTAGCTTTCATGTTTTGAAACTCTAACTGAAACTATTTTCGCATTTTATAATTTTAATTTTAGCACTGAAAGTTTTCAAACTGAGCAATTTTTAATATATCCTCAAAAAATCAGGAAGACAGGACACATTAATACAGCATGAGTTTGCAAAAAATAACGGGAGGAATTTTGTCTTTTATTTAGAAAGGAATGCTCGAGTTCAGGGCCAGCGCGAGGGGGTTTCGAAAGGTGCGAGCGCACAAGGCCCCACGCCACTGTCAGATTGCCCAAAACGAAAATGAATCGCAGTCATTTATTTAATGAAATCAAAATTTGGCGTCAAGTTTTACCTTCCAGGTCACATTATTGCAAATATTTACTTAAAAATAATTTATTTAAATTGTATCCAAATTTTACTTCTGTTCTAAGATTATATTGACCCTACCAATAACGCTCGCATCTGCAGAAAAATCTTCCTCAAGATTAAAATTAATAAAAAATTAATTGAGATCTAGCATTAGAGGCGAAAAATTGATTTGTGCTTAGTCATTTTATCTATCGAATCCCCATTAACTAAAAATTTAAATCATAATGATATTATCAACGTATTTGCTACATATATAACTTATAACAAAATGAAACAAAAATGATATATTATCAACTTATTTTAGTAAGTTGAATACCAAATTTTATATATGAAGCAATTATTTTTGTTGTTTGATTTATTAACGATTTTTTTGTGTGATTAAAATATTAACTTCATAAAAATAATTTAATTATATGTTATTTTCATGTATTTTTTTAGTCTTTACCTAAGCAAATTTTGATATGTAATAAATAGTAAAAAGCAATAAATTATTTTGTTGGGCAAAAATTTTTCAAGGCCCCGCAAGTCAACTTTGCACCGGGCCTCGCTTTTGTTCGGGCCGGCTCTGGGTACGCGTACCCTTGTGGGTATGCGAAATCAGAGCTGGTCATGTCGGAAGCAAGAAAACATAAGGAATTAAAAGAGTTACAGAATTTTGCTTCCCTATGTTAATACTCTTGTTTTTAATAACTATACCACTTGAATAGTTGATTATTACGGAGGGTAATTTTTAGCTGTCCTTATAAGTTAATGCGAAATTATTACATTACTGATTTCATTTGTTTTGGCGTTGAACTAAAAATGCAAAATCAAAAACAAGTCCAGCAAATGTTACTAATTCGAGTCACTTAACTCTTAAGCTAATCTAAGGCCATAACATTATAAATAAAAACTTCTTTGCATAGACGGATGAATGGTGGGGGTGAGGAGGAGTGGCAGAAGGTGGTACGAGAAAATATAAAGATTCATCAAGGGATATGCGAAGGAATAAAGATTGGGAACTCCAGTTCTAACAGATCGTTTTCGCATTTCAGAGTGAGTCTGTTAACAGCTGTGTTTCATGTTTAAGAAATGTTTTCCTAAATCTCGTTTAACAGGAACTTCACTTAACAACTCACTCCGGCTAAAGAGGTACAGTCTATTTTTCTAACGAAACAAAAATCATAGCACTGGAACTAAAAATAGCGGAATTTTGAAATTTGCTTAGTTTACTGGAAATGGACTTAAGCTGTCTATCACGAGCCGAAAATTTTCTAATTATTTTTAAACCACCTTCTAAAAAACACGCAGGCCACAACTGCTGCCCTCCCCATAGAAATGGAATATTACTGATGAAGATAAGTTCTTTCCTTACACAAATATAGATTTTTTGATGACTTGGGGGGGGGGGGTTACTATCGGTTCTGTAGTCGCAAATACAGAATGCTTGAACACATCTAACGGATAACTAAATGCACTTTGTTTTTAATAAATAATATAATAATTAGTATAATTGTTTTTCTTATTTATTTTCAAAAAAAAAGCAGTGCCGGAACGGAGTTCCGGTTCCACTACACCCCTTACTGTGTCAAAATAAGCTGTTTTTGGACTGACGTCACGGACTCCAGACTTGCAGTCCTGAATTACCAGGGAGAGAAACCCGAATTTTCACTCTTCTTTCCAAATTAAAAAAGTGCCCTGGTTTTCAATCAAATGATCCGATTTTTACTCATAAGCAAATAAATTAAAAAGATTAACCATTAAGCGAACCGGTTCATTTATATTTCTTAGGTTGAGATAATTAAGTAAAACAGCAATTAATTGTTAGAAGATTTTTCTTTCGCCAAAGAATCAAACTAATTAAGAACGACGTTTGGTAACAGCAACCATTACATTTTATTTATAAAGAATTAAAAAATAAATGTAAGTCGCGTACACTAATACACGGAAGAATAAAAAAATTGATATGCGACCAATCACGGAGCAGTGAAAAGTAGTAGAAATAGGGTTTTCTTACAATCAAAATTTATTTACAGAATATCATCGCATAGCGAGCAGCAGGCTTGGAGCCACCACAAACGGATTTAAATTTAAAAAGTTCCATTCTGACAAATTATCCTGTTGAACAATTATGCACAACATAGGGTTATCGTAGTACGACCAATGGGGATCAATCAATCAGAACAGGGGTTCCCAATCTTTTTTTCCTACCGTACCCATTGATTGCTCTTTTTAATTTTCGCGTACCCACCTCCACCCCCTCAACCATCCGACTATGCCAGGGTTGCCAGATCAAAATAGCAAAATAAGGCCAAACCTTCTTAAAAATAAGGCCAAATTTGACAAATTCACTGAAAACCTCATTTGCTATTAGGAAAAAAGGTTATATTTCATGAAAACGAATCCCACTTGATAGGCATATGTTCAATGCTCTATTATTAAACTAAAATTTAAGTGAAAGAAATTCAAAACATACTTGTTCTAATCAGGAGTTATGTCGTTTGACAGCTCATTATGAACGAGTTTTCTGCTTTGTTTGTTTACATTTAAGTACTTGTACTATGCAATTCCGGTGTAATACTAAGTCAATGGAATCTTCAAAGCGGAAGTCCAACATACAAGCAGGTAAAGTGAAGGTTTTTAATATAAGTAAACAAAACAGAAAACTCGTCCATATCATTTGAAATATGTAATATCAAAAAATTATTAAAAAACAATAGTAATAATAAATAATAGAATACGTAATTAAAAATTGTTTTAAAAGTCATTAACGAAAATAAAGTCAAAAAAGGCCAAAAATGAATTTAAGGCCAAATGAAAATTCCTAAGGCTTTGAAAAAATGCCAAATTTCCATAATTTGGCCTTAAAAAGGCCAATATGGCAACCCTGGTCTATGCACAAAAGTTTTCATCAATAATGTTAAGGGCTTAAGTCAGCTTGGTTTGCTTGGGTTGTTTGGCGCAAGAGCCATTTTTGGCTAAACTGCGCCATGCATGTGATTAAAAGGAAGCTGATCAATAAAATCTAGCCGAAGTTGTGGCATAAAATTTAGAGCAATTGTGAAAAAATTGTTAGATAAAAAAGAACGCAAACAGAAAGGAAACTCTGAAATGTTAAATGGAATTAAAAAAACGAATAGCTTTAAAAAAGTTGAAAATAATTTGGTGGTGTTTTCCACCCACCAAGTCTTCCAGTACTATGGACGATGGATGGAAAAAGTGTTCTCTATGAGGCTTAAAAGAAGGACATTCAATTAAAATATGCCGAATACTAAAATCCATATGACATGTGGGACCCATTGGGATCCTTTCTCCAAAAATGATATGCTTGTAGGCAAAACGCGTGTGTCCTATACGGAGGCCTTAAGTCAGCTTAAAATTCAAATTAATAACCTTTTCTGGAGTTGCTTTTTATTTTACGTTTTATTCCATTTCTACAATAGTATTAGTAATAAACAACTATTCAAGTAGTATAGTTACAGGGTCGGATTTAGCCGTTGAACCGATCCGTGCAAAAATAAAAAATTGCGCCCCTATGGAACTACATATAACCATTCTAAAAAAAAAGTTATATGGTCTTTTTCACATTTTTTTGCGAACGTCCAAAAACAACAGTGTAAGTCGGTTATTGACACAAATACTTATCACAACTTTTCACGTAAAATACTTCATTTTAAAAAATACAGTTAGTAGGAATATAATTCAGACGAATTTTTTTACGAACTTTTAATTCAGAGACATATAAACTGTTACTCAGTTCATACTCAATTCCTAATATAGCGAGGTCTGACAATCTTGTTTGACATGTTGTTGTTCGCAAATATTTCTTGATTATTTTTAGTTTGGAAAAACTACGCTCCTCGGATGCAACACTTGTTGGAAGAGTTAGTAAAATTCATAGAACTCAACTTTTGAGCAAAATTCATTTTTGTTATCAATTTCAAAACTTCCAAAGGTGGTAGATCTTTCTCCAAAAGAGAACCCACCACTAATATTTCATTACAAAGTTCCAGGCTGTTTATATCCGATGATTCTCCATCTGTTAAAATGCTTTCCAAATCTTTGCAATTGGCCAAAATTACAGAGGAACTAACAACTTTTAGTTCATATATATGTTATAAAAAACAGAAGTAACTGTTGTGATGTTGCAGCTGAGAAAATCTTTGTTCTAAAGAATTGATTGCAGTGTCAAATAGGTGGTAAAATAATTCAATTTTGTATTTTTCCTGTGCATCGATTATGGGCTCATCCTGATTTTCATAATCAAGTTTTCGAATTCGATGTTTAGGTATCGATTGAAATTTTTTATCTGCATCTACTTCGGATACCATTTCGCCAGCATCGACAAGGATGGCATTAAAGTAATTATCTGATCTCAAATTTCTAAAAAAAAATTGGAAAGATTATGCAGTCGGACCTCTATTTAACGAAGTCGCTAAATCCCGAAAAAAAGTGCGTTATATGGAAAATTCGTTAAATAGAGATTCACCTTTTAAAATAATTTAAACTACATAAACAGATTTTAAATTCATAAAAACTAAATATTATTTAAAAAAATAATTAATTGCGCCTTTATTTTGTAAATTAATATCTATTTGTTTTATATATTTTATCCACACCAAAAAGAAATCTGCAAGGAAAATAAGAATAAAACAAAACATTGTCCGGGAATACACTGTATTTTCAATTAAAAAATAATTCTATATTAAAATTAATG
Source organism: Araneus ventricosus (assembly GCA_013235015.1). Classification (NCBI taxonomy): domain Eukaryota; kingdom Metazoa; phylum Arthropoda; class Arachnida; order Araneae; family Araneidae; genus Araneus; species Araneus ventricosus. The sequence goes on from BGPR01019529.1 coordinate 13,484, forward strand.
AATTTTAGCATTTCATCATACGAAGGTTTGTTGATTTCTGCATCATTATCATTTCTATCTTCGTCTTCATCGCTGTATTGTTTTTATTTTTCACACTGTCCACTTCAAAACAGCCTCATCCACATCTTCATAGACGCATGCTTTTAAACGTTTTGAACAAGAATTCGAGGAATCACAATTTTGTATCTTATCACGATTTTTTTATTGTGGTTGATAAGCTGTTTGGAGGAATACCAAATTTTAAAGCAATGACCTTTTTTTTTTTTTCACGCCTTTATCCACCTCATGAAGAATCACTTTCACATTTTCCAGCTTCAAGGTCATTGATCACCATAAAATGTGTTAAAAGAAAGAATAAGTTTGAAATGTTTAGAAATATTTTGAGAAATAGAGAGAAAAAAAATATTGGATCACAAGCAAAAGTTCGTTAAATAGAAAATGCACTTCGCTATTTGGAGGCTATTTTACGAAGAAATTCCCAAAATGTTCTTGGTTCCAAGGAAAAGTTCGCAAAATAGAGAAATTCGCAAAACAGAGGTTCGTTAAATAGAGGTCCGACTGTATATAGATTACTGGAGTAGCGCCTTGAAAGTTTGGTGGTCATTAGTACATTAAATGAGATTGGTTTATTATTTTTCAAAAAATGTTCTAATTAATTCAGAAACTCCTTTGCGATTTTTTTCTCATTTTGTTTAGGCAATTTTGGGCCCCTCGACTTTTTTTTACTCCGTGCTGGGGCACGGACTAACAGAGTGCTCGTCAGGCCCTGATAGTTATTAAATAGCACGTATTCATTTTGGGAAACAAAATTCTCTAATTTGTTTAATCCCTTATGTTTTCTTGTTTCCGTCATTAACAACTTTGATTTCGCGTATTCCGAGCTAGTCCTACGCGTACCCCCAGGGGTACGCGTACCACAGGTTGCGAATCTCTGAATCAGAAGGAAGAAATAGTTAAAGTAAAAGCCAATTTATGCTTCTTATTATTTTTTTTTTTTTTCGTTTGCTTGTTTTTCTAGAGTTAACAAAAAAGAGCTATTTTACAGATTCTAAATTTTATTTATTTGTTAATTTAATCCTTATTTCATTTATTTATTTACTTAAAAAAAACCCTCCCCATCCTTAGCTACGTTCTGGTTTACGCTTTCGGATTCCCAGACTGAAGCTCAGAAATTCTTGTCACTTTTATTTCAGACGATTGCCGTTAAAAATATCTGAGGGGCGGGAACTTTTTTGGAAAGGAATTCAGAACGAGTTCCAGTCGACCCCATATCCTGCGGAGAGAATAAGCTTTAGTACACCCACTTCAGCCCAACCAAACAACAAGATAATAACGGCTCCATTCTGACGGGGTGAACCAACCATGTCAGCCCTTATCTTAGGCTGACTTCGCACCGCTGTTTGATTAATGGCAGGGGGAGGGGGAAAAAACAGGTGAGGAATTTTTGGGGAGCAGAGTGCCTCGCGGGGATGCTCAAACCCCAAATAGGGCCCCAATAGCAGTTCTGCAAGGTGATGCGGGAATACTTCAGGGCAACCGAAGCGTCTTTCAAAATCAGCAATAAATGTAAGGCTAATAACTGCTTACTAACCAAGGTCTACTCGCAGTTTTTGTTGCCTGCAAATTTGTGTCCCACATGAAATAAATACAATATCAATCAGTAGCAGAAACTAAGTTCAGATACAGGGGGGGGGGGGGCTGAGGTCATAAAAATTTTGTATTTTCGTGATGAAGGTAAAATCTGAAGGCTAAAGTAAACCAAAACTCTTTAACTTTACAGACTTTACTCACCTGGCAATAAGAATCATAAAAAACAATACAATACTTTCGATAATTTAATAAAAATTACAATGAAATTGACTACAAAAGTAGGAAAATTTTCGAGCCAGTCAAGCCAGAAAGTAATGTTGAAACGATTTTATTATTTTTTTAAAAGAGATAAATTAAGAAAAAACAGGTTGTAATGATGTTAAATAAAATCAAGAATTCTGGCTTGGCTCTGGGGGGGGCTGTAGCCCGATAGCCCCCCCCCCTGGATTCGCCACTGATATCAATAGAAAATGTTTAAAACTGATTGCAATAATTATAAATTAAAAAAAAGGCTTTTATCTGTGTATTATAAAGGGTAAAAAATAATAAAAAATCTAAAGATCAAAAGAAAAATCCTAAAACTTGAGGCTGGATAAAAATGCTCCAAGCAAATTGGAATTGTAATCACATTCATAATGTATTTTAATTTTTACATAGTGAATGTTAAGGTTTTTTTTTATGACATTCACTGTGACTTTATATCTTTCTCATACGGTTTTCAGCGCCTCACGCTTTTACGATTTTTGTTTTGACCTTCAGTTTTTTTGATAAAAAAAAGGCACTTTTTCTTTTTCAATACACTGATGGAAATGCTTTCTTAACTTTTTTTGTTTTACATATCCTTAATTTAATATATTCCAAGTCTTTAATATATTCGAAAAAATAATAATGACAGGAAGTGGTGCCACTTTCCTTCTTCAAGCTTTTTTTCACTTTCTTTATATGTAAATCGAACCGGGACATCCTGGCCGTTGCAACATTGTGAACAAACCGCCTTACCAAATGGGGCGGTTTTCATGAAATTTTAAATCCATATTGTAAACAATTATCTAAATTTTCATCTAGAATATTAAATATTTGTAGTAAATTACCGTTCCTTAATATTCTTGATTTCTAAGGATAAATATTCTAATTCGTACACAATTTACATGTTTAATATTCTAGTAAAATATTAAATGTTCTAGTTTGCATTAGTAATATTCTTATTCAAAGAATAAATATTTTAATTCGTACCTTTTTATAATATTTTTGTTTTCTTAACTTAATTAATTGTTTTTTCCAAAATATTGATCTCACACTAAAATTGAAAAAATTGAAGGATTCGGATCGAATTACTTTAAGTAAATTGGATTTTTAATCACATTTAAATATATTTGAACATTTAATGTATGTCCGGAATTTTAATTTCTTTATAATCTCGCTTCATTTTCGATGAAAAAAATATATATTTCCTACTTTTTACAGCAGAGATAAAAGAGTCTTTTAAAACTTTTTATTTTTTATTACATTCTACATTTTAATACATTTTTATGATTCATGATTATAAATCTAAAAATTAATAAATACTAGATGGCGTCCTCTGTAGAAATCGGTATTTCGTCGCTTTTTAACAGCACCACCTATCTCAATTTTTTTGAAATTTCAAAGGGGAAGAAAATACTCATTTTTTCGTAACCAATCTATACTTATAAAAGGCAATGTTTGCGTGTGTCTGTGTGTGCGTGCGATGTCCAGACGAATCTATCGCACTTACAGCCATGAAATTTCGCAGACAGGTAGTTGTAATGGTGACTCAATGCACCCCGAAGCCAGAATTTTAAAATTTAATCTAGAAATTTTTTATTTAATGTTTTGAGTTGTTTTGGGTCATTTTCGGCACGTTTACAGATGTAATATCTTTTCTAATGATAGTTGAAAAACAATCAATGTACCATTGAAAAGAACAAATAATTTTCTTTCTAATGAAATTTGCTTTGAGCTTCAAACGCAATTTACTGAATTTTGAGAATTTTTTTAAAAATAGTCAGTTTTGCCGAGAAAATTTTGTTTTCGTATTTAAATTTACTGCATCCCCCGTTCCAATTAATTTATCTCTTTCATTTTTTTTGAGGTAATGAATGGAATATTCTCCCCTGATTTAAAAAAAGAACGGTTAAAATATATTTTATGGTTGAATATTAATTAATTTTTTCTGAAGTGTTAAAATATTTTCGCTCTATTTTCCCCTCGATTCTTCGTTACCAAGTTCGCCGTGCTCTATTCCCAGCATGCATTTCGTCGAAACCACGTGATGTCATAATCCCTTTGCTGAAAATTGTAAGCTTTTAAAAAAATTATGTTGAAATTCAGGGTGTCACGGGCAACGCCGTGAAGGTAATGCTGGTAACGAATATTTCTAAATTTTTTTAACATCTGATATAAACATGAGACCGCATGTATCTATCTACCAGATGTGAAAAAAAATTCAAAAATATTCTTTATTGGTTGCGAAAAATTGAGTATTTTCTTCCTCTTTGAAAATTTTAAAAAATTCAGATAATTGATGTTGCTAGTTAAGTGTTAATTAAATTAATATATTAATTGTCATTTAAGAGTTCAAAAATTAGTAAAATATTGTATTGTCACAGAGAGTAAATGGCAAAAAAAGTTCAGAAGTCTAGTACATCAGGAAATGAGAGAAAAATAAATATTCTCGCCTAAAAAAAATTAGAAAAAGACGGGAGGGGGGAAGAGAAGGAAAAAATTACGAGAGGCACCACACATGAAAAGTTCAAAATTAAGCTATTGATAATTTTTAATTATTATGCTCTTTGATTTGCCCCAAATCGACTTATTTATAAACAGTAAAGGAATAGGTAAGTATTAAATAAACATTAATAAAAAAAAAAGGCTTTTTTTATTATGGCCTTCCCTCAAATGATAATTTTTTGGTTTCCTCTGCAAAAAAAGACACAATGTGGATATAATTTATATTATTTAACCCTACACTGCACGTTTTTCTATTTTTCAATCATAGTTCTGCAAATCTGTATAAACCAATGTAACTAAAAAATAACTTCGAACTAAATTTTTAATAAAAATTGATTATTTTAAAACAGTTATTATTAAGCTAAAATATATTAATTAAAAAGCTTTCCTACTTCGAATCAAATTTCTAATAAGTACCTATTTTCTTACATAGCTACTTTCCACAGAGTTGACTGAAATGCATTTTCTAAGTTGATTTTTCATTTAGGTGCGTTCAGCCTCTCTTATAATGATTACAGTTTTTAGTAATTTAGTAAATTTCACTAAGTAAATTTACTACGACTTATTTTGATGATTATAGTGCATAATTTAATTTATGCCATTTAACCTTAAAAAAAAAAGCGTAAATTATGAGGCAATAACCTACTTATTTAATCAGTAATTAAAAATAGTAATAAATAATTGAGGCAAAAATTTTATTTTTAAAACCCGAAATTTTCAGTTATATTCAATTCAGTTTGATGAATTTATCTGCAGGTAGTCATATTCTTTATCGATTAAATTGTGTTCACAAAATGCAAATAACATACAAGAAAAAAAATATCCTCTACTGTTCAGCAACGGATTCCGAGACTACCACTTTTGAACGATTTTACACCGGAAAGGGGTGTCAGGCAATGAGTCATATGAGCGCATTTTCGGCGTTCTTTGTTAGATCACGCTCAGTAAAATGTAAACATTACTCTTCCATTCTTCACTTTCCCCCTATTTTGATGAAAATAACTCCGCCCGGCGCATGCACAAAAGCGCGGAGGGTTTCCGAATCCGTTGCGAAACAATATGTAGCTGTTATTTTTCCGAGTTCAACTCTTCTTTTAGAAGAATTCAGTTAGAATATATTCAGGTCTAGTAAAAAATTAAAAAAAAAAAAAATGTTTCCTTTGTGAAACTAACTCCCGTTAAACCTTTTTAAAGCCCTTGCGAGGGCTATTTTCGGGAGCACTTCATATTTCTGAACCGTAGTCAGATGGTTAGAACAACTCTTGAAATAGCACTCCACTCTCTAACTTCTACACCACACCAGCATGAAGACTTATTTAACGCACGTGCACCATGCCCCCACGCACTGCGACTCTTTGGTGGAATCATAATTCGAATCAACTTTAAGGTTTCTGCAATACATTGCGTATTAAATAATTTTATAACACGGCCGCGGTGGCCTAGTGGTAAGGTTGGGGCTGGAGGGCAGGGCCTCCTAGAGAGAAAAACCAGTTTTATCCAGGGGTGGCGCCAGAGGGGGAACCGGGGGACCAGGGCCCCCGTCGGGGATGCTGTGCCCCCCCCCCCATCCGGGAAAATTTTGTATCCCGTCGGGGAAAATTTTTGTACGGGGTATTCAAATGTAGTTGATAAATGATAATCTGTCAAAAATTTGAGACCAATTTCATTGCACTCGTCACCCCATACAGCAGGTCGTGCCCCCTTGTCCGGGAGACCGTGCCCCCCTGTCGGGCAAATCGGGCCTCCTCGTCGGGCAAACTCTAGCGCCATTCCTGTTTTTTATCAGAACCAGTCAGAATGAATACTCGTCGCGGCGGCCCCGTGGAGGGTTCAAAGCCCGATTCCATTGAAGATCTGCTGTGTATGTGTGCCTGGTGCACGCTAAATATGACTTCGTGGATCGAACGTCCCCCCCGTTGGTGTGGTGTGGAAGTTTGGAGGGGGTGGTAGCTCAGGCATCGTCCCCCGCATCTGACCGCCGTCCTAAATTCCGTCCCCTCGTGATGCGTCAAAACGGGACGTTAATGTGATTTAGTTTAGTTATATATTAACGGCCCGTCTTAAAGCAACACGAGGGCTATTTTGGGACGGACCTCGTAAATTTGAACCGCGGTCAGATGACGAGGACGACACCTGAGCTGGCGCCCCTTCACGAAACTTCCGCACCACACCAACGGGAGGACGTTTGGCCATTACGTATGATTTAACGTGCAACAGGCCCAATACACGACGGATCTTCAGTGGAATCCGGTTTCGAACTTGGAAACCCTCCGGCTCCGCGTTCGACACCTTACCACTAGGCAACTGCGGCCTCTGGGGTGTTAATGTAACTAAACTGAATTAATATAAATTAAACTAGTTTAGTTTAGTTTAGATATTAACGTTCCGTTTTGAAGCAACACGAGGGCTATTTTGGGACGGACCTCGTAATTTTGAACCTCGGTCAGATGACGAGGACGACACCTGAGCTGGCACCCCCCTCTCCAAACTTCCACGCCACACCAACGGAAGGACGTTTGACCACTACGTATGATTTAACGTGCAACAGACCCCATACACGGCGGATCTTCAGTGGAATAGGGTCTCGAACCTGGAACCCTCCGGCCCCAAAGCCGAGACCTTACCACTAGGCCACCGCGGCCCTATAAATTAAACTAATAAATAAACTAAATAAATTAAGAATTCAAATACGTCAATAAACCTAGATTAAACTTGCTCTTAGAATGCGAAAAAACACATAAAATGCTAATATAAACAAAAACATATTAAATAAATCTAAAAAATAATAAAATATACCAAAACGCTCAATTACATTCCTAATGTAATTCAGTGCTTTGAGAAGAATTTTGCAATAAAAGAAATCCCATTAATTTTTTTTTCTACAACTTTATTAGCTTTAAATTTATCAAAGTTTTCTAATGTTTTAAAAAATGTTCTTAAAACTTTTTCATTTTTAAATCAGTTTGAAATTTAGTTCTTTTAGTCGAATTATTTATTTTTAAACTTAATATTAAGAAAAGATTTTTACGCACAATTTAAAATATATTTGTGGAAACAGATTATTATAAATCTGTCTCGTCTTTTCATTAAAAACGGTTTAACCATTTCATGAAAAAACCAAAATTTTCGGTCAGTCAATTAGATTTCACATTCTAAATTGTAAAAATCAATGAATTTATTAATCTTGTCATTTAATAAATTTTCGAAAGATAAATGTTCAGGAATTATGACCTCGACAAAAAGAATTAGTTCGATTTAAGATTTTTTAATCGTCTCTAATACTAATAAAGATGAATGTCTGTCTGTGTGTGTGTCTGTTGGCGGTCTACAGAACAGACAGTAGAGCTACCAAATTTGGCTCAGATATACTTTAGATGCTGAAGATGTGCACCTCGCAGCCGTTTTTTTAAAAAAATTAATTCACATTTAAATTATTTAAAAATTAAATCAAATTTCGTCGTTTTTCACCAATAACTTCTGAATGAATTGATGGACAAAAAAAAATTTATGTCATTTTAAAGGGCAAAAAATTATCTTTCCGATGACACCAGTTTTATTATTGTACAAAATTTTATCTATTTTTTTATAAATTTTTAAAGTCATCAGAATTTTAAGGTCGCTGGTTGCGAGAGTAGAAATTGACGTAGGGGAGGCGGGGCGTAGTAGCTGTAAACATCATGGCCGCATGTATCTTCAAAACAAAATTATTATTGATGTAATCGCTTTAGCAGTACTTATACTAAAATTGGGATGATACAGAAAAGAGTATCATGGCCCTGCGCAAAGATGACACGCAAAATGGTGAAGCGTTCCACATTTTTAACGCTGATCTGAGAAATAAGCTTAAGCTACCTAGCCTTAAAGAGTTTATTCTAAAATTAGCCAAAAAAATTCTTTGAAAATCTCCCTAATATTAAAAATCACTTCATGTAAATCGTAAGCGCACGAGATCAATTTTGTATAAATAATTCCCTTCTTTTCGGCATTCTTTGCCCCTCCAACTCAATTTTTTTTCACGCATTTGAATTCAATTTTTTTTTTTAATTTATAAATGTCTGTTTTATTGACTAGATTTAAATGGTTATCAGGAATTTAGTTTTGCGTTTCATAAAATATAGTCAATTCTTTTTTTTTCCCACAGAAATGAAATGAATGCTGAGAAATTTAATTATTGAACTTCAAATTTTTCATTACTTATTAAAATCTTTTCCATTTTTAAAGAATCTTTTTTACTTATCATTTTTAACAGTTAAATATAAGGGATTAAGTCAAAGTTCATTGAATGCAAAAACATCCTGTACATTTTCGTTTTGTGTATAAAGAATTTCAATTCAGTTATACTAATTAACCTGTTCATTGTTTGTGTTTTTAAATTCATTTCTTTGTCCTTATTGCAATTATTGCTAACAGCTTACAATAATTAAAATGTTTAAAATGTCAGCCTTAATTGCCTTATTACTATTAATACAAGATTGGCGAACCAGCTGGTCGCCGCAAGCGGCTAGTTTATAATAAAGCACTAACTCAATGAGAGGAATTCTCTTGTGTAATTTTAAAGACGAATTCATAAAAGCGAAGATAAAATAAATAAATAAATAAATAACGTGAAACCCCGGTTTGAAAAAAAAATGTCCCGAGTTTCAATAAAATCTTGCGGTTTGTCCCGACTCCGCAATTATAGCGTTCACATTAAAAAATTTAGAAGAATATTAATAAGATAAAATTTAAAAACAAAACTTCTGGGAAAAAAAACTTGAGATTTTAACTTTTACTATGCAATCTCCTCGATTTACTATCGATTTCAATTTTGACTGACAGGTCATAAGTCATATTTATATTTTTCAACACTATTTTCATTCAAACAGGCTATAAAAATTGTACATAATACGAAAATTCCAGTCTATGTACGTTTAATTATTGTACATAATGCGAAAAATTATAACATATCCTCTATTGTACGTTCTGTAAACAAAAATATTGTTTAGCAACAGATTCCGAACCCCTCTGCGCTTTTGCGCATGCGCCGGGAGGAGTTATTTTCATCAAAATAGAGGGAAAGTGAAGAATGGAAGGGATGTTTACATTCTAATTAGCGTGATCTAACAAAGAACTCCGGAAATGCGCTCATGAGTCATTGCCTGACACCTCTTTCCGGTGCAAAATCGTCCAAAAGTTCTAGTCTCGGGATATTAAAACGAACAATACAACCTGAAATTATTTTTTATTTTTAAATTATTTTTTATTGCCGTAAGTCAAGGAGAAGGCGTACAAAAAATATGGTTCCCTATTTTAATGAATAATGGCGTCCTAATATCCCAATACTTCTAATTTACTCATATTTAGCCTCATGCTATGGTAAATGTCCGATTCCCATGGTGAATCATCCAGGTTTTTTAACACTTGCCCCACTTTGACCTCTTACCCCTGCTATCTCACGGAGAGCTATCGTGCGCGGTTATCTTGAGCGTGCGCACAATGCCACTCAGCAAAAAAAGTTTGTAGCACGTGACCGGTCAGACAAGATGACGGAAATCGTGGGCTGTATTCAACCGGCTTGAAAATGCACACGATGCTGACAAAAAATCATCAGCAGAGGAAATTCAAACCAATCGGGGGTGACTAAGACGGTGACGTAGTTCGCCTTCCCCGATACCGAAATCCTGTCTCAATGCGTCACGTGCTACAAACTTTTCTGCTGAGTGGCATTGTGCTCACACTCAAGATAGGCAGGTTTACCATTAACTAAACCTCCCCCGATTTGAAGTTCAGAAAATGGGGTTATCAGGGCCGTCTTACCAATGGGATAATTGGGCTGTAGGCCAGGGGCGCCATTGATCCAACGTCGGCTAAAAATACACTACACTAATTTTATTTTAATTTTGATTCAAAAAATTGATTTGGTTATAATTTTAAAAATATTAGAGGGAGTTGGGGTATTTTGATATGAGGGAACATTGATACAGTCCATAAATTTTGATTATTGGAGGGGTAGATTGATACGAAGGAACATTGATACAGTCCATAAATTTTGATGATTGGAATGGCTCAAGTTGTTCACATTTCCTCATATATATGCAACTCTAACGGTATATTTTTCGGCAATGTTAAGTCAAAAATTAATTTACAAAGGAATCAAGCCGTTAATCTTCTCGTCTAAGTGAATTTCACTCTAAGTATGTGTTGTGCGATTTCTTTACCTATTTACGTTTTCTTGGCAGGTAATCTACCCCAAAGGTAGGAAAAAACATTTATTTTTCGGAACTATATTAAACTTGGCGTTGTTTTTGCAGGAACATTTGTTTCAAAGTGAAATGGTCTCTTGGCGCAGATTGATACAACTGACTCCGGGGCGCATTGATACGCGTCTTGTATGTATCAATGTGCCTCAACAGCAATTACTTTGCTAAACCGTCTTCAGAAATGAAAAATACGTAAAAATGAATTATCTGAGAGAAACACGCAATTAAGTATTTATTGAAACAATGAAAACGCTTTGAATTTCATTGCAAAAATGAAAAGTATTGTTGTAAATTAAGTTTTTAATTTTTTTAAAGAATTTATTAAAATTGGAGGAAAAAAATTGAACAGAAACTTAATTAATATCGTCCAAAAGATAATTTTTTGCATTTACAGATGGGGTAAAAATTGTTTTTGTGCTATATTATTTTCGTAAGTTATCAAGGAAGAACGCGAAAGTTTCCCGTAATTTTTTTAATTAATCAAATTTCCAAAAACGCCTTCGAGGTACACATTCCCTCTCTCCAAAGTATTCACTCACGCACACACACACGCACGCACCTATATTATTTGAAGAGATAAATTATTTTTTGAGGCATTATTCTTTCATTTTTCCACTCTCATTAAAAATGCTGAATTTGATTAAAATAAAAATTTTTTACTTTGTTAAACTTTTAAACCTTGATTTGGAATACATTAACCATCATTAATTTTGATATTTCCGTGTGTATCAATGTACCCATAGTATGGGGCAGATTGATTAGGAAAAAAGTGTAATAAGTATTTTGTTATGCCATTTATGACCAAACCTCGACTGAAATCCTATATTAGATTAACAAATGTATAAATTTAGTGTATTAGCTCTAATTATTAACGTTGGTAAAATCATTTTTTAGCTTTCCAAAAAAAAAGTGCATCAATGTCCCAGCGTTTCCCCTATATATAATTTTATATGTTATATAATAATAATTAATATGTTGTTTTATAATAATAGATATGTTTATAACTTTATATCCACCTCAAATATTTTATTAACTAGGTATATTCGTTGAGCCATAGGCGCTCAGATTCCTAGTTACGGTTCTGATGAGGCGCCAAAATATACTAGCCCAGGGCGCTCAGATTCCTAGTTACGGTTCTGATGGGGCGCCAAAATATACTAACCCAGGGAGCTCACATTTGTTAACACGACCCTGTTGGTCACTTTATCTAAGATTGCTATTCTAGGACAAAATCTAGCTGCATAACACCTGGGCAGGGTCGCCAAGAGCCGAGCCGAGCCCCGGGGAAAAAAAAATACGGGTCTCCCACATTTTCCCAATGATTCCTCTAACTTCCCTCCCTTTCAGATATCTTATCAGCTCCTCTCTCCTTCACTGTCACTCTATCCCCTTCATGATACCATTCAGAGAAAATAGATGAAAAATATGGTTCAACTCATGCACGGCACCAAGATTCTTAGAAAAGGAAAAAGTATTTTTCCTTAACCCGGGCCAGCGTCCCCGGGGATTTTGCCTTCCCCCCCGCCCATCTCAATGGCCGTGCATCTGGTCAAGACCGTACTGAGGTGATCCTGTGCCCCTGGCCAAAATGCCAAAGGTGCCCCCCCCCCCCCCACTAAGTGCTACATTTTTGTTAGTTTTTCACCCCCTTCTCCCTCAGAAAACCACCTTCCAGCAATTTTTTTTCCTGCACGGGTTTAGTAAATTTTGTAAGTATGTTTAATAAAAATGATGTATTCTTGAAAAATAATGCTTAAATGAATAATAACGACGAAAAATACTCTGGTTGGTTGGTTGAGGTTTAATGGCGCAAGAGCCATTCTTGACTAAACTGTGCCAATCAAATGGTAAAATTCCAGTTCATTAGTAAAAAAAAAAAAAAAAATGTATATGAAAGGCAAAGTTGTAAAATTTGAGCAAATTGTATTACAATGAGAAATAAAAGCTTAAAATATTAAATGTATGTAAAAAACCAATAACTTTTAAAAAGTTTAGAATGTTCGGGTGGTGTTTTTCACCCACCAAGTCTTGCAAGGTAACAGACGATGAATGAAAATGGTGAACACGGTGAGATTTCAAAGATTGGGAAATTACTCTGAACAACAAATTAAATGCGTCACTGCAGTAAACAAGTTGGAAATTGCAAATATTTTCTCAAAGATTTTTTATTTGTCTGTAATTTTTAATCAATCAAAAGCTTATTTTTGAAATCATTTTCATTTATACAGCATATCGTACCAAAATCTTAAACCATGTTTTTACAGTAACTTTTGCACACTTGGCAGGTCCAGTCTCGCCAAGTGTGGGGGAACTCACTAGGTACAGTGTTCTTTGCCTTTTGCGAACTCTGCAATCTAGAGGGGTTGCCGACCTTTTACCCCCGCGTACCCTTTGATTATTCTTTTTACTTTCTCGTATACGAAGTATACAAAGAGAAAGTATTGTAATCGACAAAAAATTCGAACTCGAGATTTTGACGAATCTTTTGAGTTTTAGATCTCCATGAGTTCGAAAAACACAATTTTGGAATTATGTCTGTCTGTGAACACGATAACTCGAAAAATATTAGAGATACGGGGATGAAATTTGGTATATGGTCTTTACACATAATTTGCATGTTTCTATGAAATTTTGGACAAAATCCGTCTACGGGAAGTCTGTCTGTCCGCTTTCATGTGAACACTATAACTCAAACACTTGAATAGCTAGATGGATAAAATTTGGTACACAGTTTTATCATCAGGAATGTAGGTCCGTATAAAATTTTGGGCCAAATCCGTCAAAGGGTTGACTGTCTGCATAATCGCATACTTCTGAACGCCATAACTCCTAAATACAACTACTTAGATAAATGAAATTGGGTATATGATCTTCTGACACTAATGGTAGATCTGTGTCCAATTTTCATTTCAATCGGTTGAAAACCAGCGGGAATGGTCTCCCCTAAACTTTCTCGTAAAAAAATTAGAACCTCCTGTAACCCAGAATCCAATGACTATCAGAAGGTTTTTCATTTAGATTATAGTGAAAATATTTAGGTAAAGAATCAAATTCAAAGCGATGCGTACCGATTAAAACGCATCTATCACACACTGCTAGGTCCCACTCTTGCCGGCTGAAGGACAAAGTGAGGTAATCCTTCTGCTTGCACAGAAATTTCAACCAGTACGCATGCGTATGGAGAATCGGATTAGAAAAATTAATTATTCAATTTGAAAGCCTTTTTTTAATCGATTAACACAAAAATTGGGCATAAATCTACAATTAAGGTATGAAGGCCACATACCAAATTTCATTTATCTAAGTAATTTTGTTAAGAATTTATTGCGATTATACAGACCGACAGACAATAAACTCTTCGATGGATTTGGTCCAAAATTTGATACAGACCTACATTCATGATGATAAAACTGTGTACCAAATTTTACCCATCTAGCTATTCAAGTTTTTGAGTTATAGTGTTCACATGAACGCGGACAAACAGACTTCCCGTAGACGGATTTTGTCCAAAATTTGACAGAAACCTACAAATTATGTGTAAAGATCAGTTACCAAATTTCCTCCCTGTATCTCTAATAGTTTTCGAGTTATCGTGTTCATAGACAAACAGACAGACATAATTCCAAAATTGTGTTTCTCGGACTCATGGAGGTCTAAAACGTGGAGATTCGTCAAAATCTCGAGTTCAAATTTTTTGACAATTACAATACTTTCTCTTCGTATACGAGAAAGTAGAAAGGCGTTCAAATTGCATATTAGATTTTCTTTATCTAACAAGGCCAAATTGCGCATTGGCGCTACTCGTGACCTTCGAAATCGTGCTACTACTAAAGGCTGTAGCACACTTGCTTATATTTGTTATCAAGGAAGAGCAAGTATTCGATGGACGGTTTCTCCTTCAATGTGTCCTTGACCGAAGGGGGTTGGACGTCCCTTCTTTACGATCTGACAACCCCCAAAAAAGGAATGACAGTTGCAATGTGTAATTGCCTTTTAGGCGATGCAAATAGGTTTTTTTTTTTTTTGGCGTTTATATTTTTCGCAAAGAAACAGACCCAAAGAATTGCACATTTCTGTATAAAAAGCTATAATTGATAGAAAAAATTTAAACGAAAACATACATATTTTAATAGATTTTACAATTAATATGAAGTTATTATTAAATTTGCTATTGCCATAATTTCATCATCTATGCTATCATTAATTCTCTCTGTAATTATCAAATGCAATTATTTGCCACATATTTTATATTAACCAATAAGATGCATTCCTACACCTTAAACAAACTCTTTTTTAGTAATTTACAATATGATTAGATCATTTTTCCTTAACATGCGACTTGCAAGAAAATTAAATGCATGAACTTGTATCAAGTACTCGCAAGTGTTGTAATCTTTCATCGTCACACTGTCAGAAATAACTATTAATTCTAAAATTAATTATCTTTAGGGTTTAAGAAGCCCTAAGAGGTAAATTCAGCCCTTTAAAAGCAATAAATTTTTATGCAAGTGTAGTATACATTATGTATAGGGGAGACCAGGGTACAATGGACCACTTTTGTAAATTTTGAATGCTTATTTTCAAAGAACTGTATTTTTTTTTTGTTTTTGGCTTGAAAAAAATGCATACACCCCTTCGACCCCTTGTGCTAATACCCTCCTTTCGACTTACGCGCGCTATAAGAAACTTTTGGATAGTCGTGGCATTCTGGGTTAGAGAAAGTTCGCAATTTTTTTTCCACCGTGTTAGGGACACTTGTTCGTTTTACTGCCTTTTAGCTTATTTTTTCTCTACATGTGTTGGGAGTACACGAGAAAGTTTAGGGGAGACCACTCCCGCTGGTTGTTTTCGACTGAACCTGAGGGGGTGCTTCTTATCAAACCAAAATCAGAATTATTGAAAGATCATGACGAAAATCGAAAGACCTTCTTGAATATACTGCGGGAAAAGAATCCAGAGATCCGTCTCAGGTCGGTAGGCAAAATTTTTGGTGGAGGATTAAAGATCGTTGTATCAACTGAAGAGGATGTTAGTTTTATCAGGAATGTTTTTACTGATC